>CM042246.1:58054474-58096974 GCA_023566225.1 Romanogobio albipinnatus | reverse complement strand
ACACACACACACACACACACACACACACACACACACACACACACACACACTAACCCTACCCCTAAACCAACACACACACACACACACACACACACACACACACACACACACACACACACACACACTAACCCTACCCCTAAACCATCGCTCCTCTGTAGCGCTTGGGTTCAGCTTGGCCTGTATGAGAAAGCTGAACTCCAAGCGCCACAAAGGAATGTTTAAAGACATTTTTGTTTTGTACTTTATATTTATTTTCAATAAAGGTCGACAAACATTCAACGGTAACACTCTTGGATTGGCTGGGATTCGGGCTGTGAGTCTGACCCTGTACTCGCATTCTCCAGGTGGTTGGAAACAATAACAGGGGGTTACAGGAAAAACCCAACATTGTTGTTGCCACTACATTTCGTCAAAGACTTGCTGTAAATTTATCAAAGACGGATTTATGTTGAAACTACGCGATATGAAGACAAAGGAAACGCCGTTCTGAGAGTGGCAAGCCAAACAAAGAAACACTTGGAGGTATGTGCTTTCAAAGTGAATAATATTTGAAGGATATAGAAACCAATCTCACCGCAGATTTGTGAGTTGGTGAACTGTGACAAATAATTAAGAGCGGTGTAAGGCAGTTTGCCGTTGTGAAAACACAGCCAAATTGGAACGAATGAAATGCAACGATATGTTGATTTTTGGAATGAATACGAACTGCTTTCCACATTTTTGAGAACTTTTTCATTGATTGAAGTAAGATAAATACCTTCTGAGATTTTGGGAAGTGTTTTTTTGTTGAGAATAATGGCTGATTCTAACGAAGAAGAAACAAACCCTGTTAAAGACATGAGTGAAACTGTAGCGCAATTGCGCTCATCTAGAGGAGGAAAAATGTCACATGTAACACGGAGAATGAACATTGTGAATGATTTAATGACTAGTCCGGAATTTCTGGATGAAGTTAAACAAAACATGATTAAGTTTAATGAATTTCTTGAAGAGTTTAAAGCCGTGCATGCCTCCTATAGTGAAATGTTGGATGAGGAAGCAAATCAAGAAGACCACGAAACATGGTATCACTACCGCAAGGTAGTAATACACCCTAACCCTAACCCCACGAAACATGGTATCAGCCTAGATGTGTACATATAACGGCTTTTATGGCTAACATTGAAAATTGGATTTCAGCCGTAGAGAACCCAGGTTCCCAAGCCATAGTTGAAGCCACCTCTTTTGTCACCCAAGTAGAAGATTAAGATACTGATACTGATGCACAATCATTTAGATCACATACATCATCTGTATCATTGCGCATTAGTGCAGAGGCAGAGAGAGTAGCTTTAATGGCTAAAGCTGCAAAGCGGCAAGAAAGGCATGCAATTGAGGAGCAGGAGCATATTCTAAGAAAAAAGAGAGAAACTGTAGAGTTGCATTCTGAAATTGAAGCCACTACTGCAAAAATGAATTATCTGAAAGAAGTTGAAATAGAAATGTATAAACCTGCCCAGTCTGATGTCACAGTTCAGATGCCTTTGTTGGGTGCAGAAGCAGATGTATTGAAGACAAAATCAACAGTGACACATGTACCATTGGATGAAAAGCTTGATAGCTCACTTTATTTCCATGATGGGACTTCCCCAGTAGTTAAAACCAGGCCAGGTGTTCAAGTTCAATTTCCTCTTCACAACAGACCTGTTTTTCAGCCCCTGGCTAGCAGTGATATCCGGCCACAACTACAGCAGACCTCAGCTTACAGTATTCCACCTGTCATTCCCCAGTCGGCAAGGTCAGTCCCAGCCATTCAGTCCACTGTACCTCAAGGGCAAATTATTACACCCAGTTCAGCACAGGAAAGCCACATGATTAAAATTCTGGAAAGGCAGAGTGAATTAACGAAGATTCTTATGAAATAGCAACTTCTGTCTACACTACCGCAAGGTAGCATTCCAGTCTTTGATGGCCAAGTTCTTGAGTACAAGTCATTCATTCACTCCTTTGAAAATATGGTTGAAAGCAAAACTGATAACAATAAAGATAGATTGCAGTTTCTTATTCAATATACTAGAGGCCTAGCACAAAGGCTAGTCAAGAGCTTTGAGTACTTGTCACAAGATAGAGGCTACAAGAGAGCAAAGGAGTTGCTAAAGGAACATTTTGGAAATAAATACAAGATCTCTTGTGCTTACTTGGAAAAAGCCCTATCCTGGTCCCAAATGAAATCTGAGGATTTTAAATCACTGCAGGATTATGCCATGTTCCTTAGGAGCTGCTGCAATGCTATGGAGGAAATGGAATATATGGAGGAGCTGAATACAGTATCCAATATGAGAAGCATTGTGCTCAAGCTACCATACAAGCTTCGGGAGAGATGGCGTAACAAGGCTTATGAGCTGCAAGAACAACGTAGTCGTAGGGTAAGGATTTTAGATCTAGTCTGCTTTATTGAAACACAAGCTCGTATAGCAGCTGATCCAGTATTTGGTGATCTTCAAGATCAGTCGGGTAGTAGAGCCAAGGCTAGATCCCCAGTTAAATCACAGGCCTCGAAGTCATCTGCCAGTAGTTTTGCCACTAGTATAGCTATTGCCCAAAAACAGATGAAGTTTGATCTTTCTTGCCCCTTCTGTAGCTTAAGACACACATTGGACTTGTGTAAAGACTTTTTAAAGATAACACATAGAGACAAGCTCAGTTTTATAAAGACCAAAGGCATATGCTTTGGATGTCTCTCCACAGGCCACATTAGCAGAGACTGCAAAAGGCGTCTCAGCTGTAAAGTATGTAAGCAAGCTCACCCTGGTGTCCTACATATTGAGGCCAAAGATAGTATCATCAAAAAGGCAGAGAGACCCTCTGATGTTGCAAGCAATGCATCAGCAGGGTTATGTGGTCATATAGGGGCCGGAGACCAAGAGAGTGTGCTGTCCATTGTCCCAGTTCAGGTTAAGGCAGCAAAGGGCAGCCAGGTCTTACAGGTGTATGCTCTCCTGGACCCTGGGTCCTCTGCCACTATACGAATTAACTCTTTTAATGTACTTTATTTTATGTATACATGACATTGAAAAGGTGTTGTCTCAGTAAACTATGTGTGAGTTTTCTACTGAGTGCGGTTGACAAACCCAGAGTTTCTTGTCTGCCGTTTCTGATAGCTTTCATTAGAACTGTTTTCTCTTCTACTGGTGTAAGATTCCATGTAAGGAGTTGTTTTCCTAACCTTGTAACCCAAATGTATATAAGCTGGGACTGCCCCAGCTTAGTTCAGTTGGGTAGGAAGCAATAAACCATTTGTATCTTTGCTCTTGGCTTGTTGTTTCTTATTTGAGTGGACGTGATGGCGCCTGTGTGCTGGGCTTGCCGTCTGTCGCTCTTGTGGTTGCTTGTCTGGTTGTCTGCTCTATTTTTAAATTGCTACACGCTTTTAACCTACGACCGCCAAGCACTTTTGGATATCCGCAACTCGGTTGCGACCACATTTTCAAACTCCTACATTTTAGAGGTGGACTGTTTTTTTAACAAGACTGATGAGTCGTCCACATCGGCTGTCCCGGGTCATTTTCGCCGGTGGCCCCTCTGCATCCCGCGGAGAAAGCGAAGGAGGAAACGAGGAAACCGCGGAGGTTACATCGTGAAGCTAAAAGCTCACCTGCGTGCTGGTTTTCTCTCGGATCCTTCCCATGAATCGCTTCACGGCGGTTCTACTACCTGGCGCCCGCGGGACGTGCCATACCGGTGGCTTCGTCATGTTCTCCCCGTGCACCCGAGTCCTGTTTTTCGTTCCGGTCTCTACCGCACCGGCCTCGGCTCCAGACATCGGGGGGTTACTCACAGTAATCTGCGCACGCTGAAAAGAGCGTCCTCATCGCCTGCTATCATCCCTCCACCGAAGATGGCATTATTAAATGCCCGTTCTGTGGTGAACAAGACCTTCTTACTAAATGACTTTTACTCAGCTAACAAATTGGATTTTATGTTTATCACGGAATCCTGGTTAAAGGTTGGTGATCTTACTCCGTTTTCTGAACTGATACCCGCTGACTGTACATTTTTTAACTCTCCTCGTCCGAGTGGACGCGGGGGTGGCATAGTAACTATCTTGAAGAACTCTCTCTCTGCACGCTGTCGATTGGTCCCTGGAACGGCCTTTTCCAGCTTCGAAGCTCAGTTTCTTCACTTGGACTGGAACGGTCCTGTATGTCTAGTGGTGATTTATCGTCCCCCGCACTCCTCTAAGGACTTCTTACAGCATTTCACCGAACTGATTGGCAATATTGCGACAAATTACGACCGCTTCCTATTGGTGGGCGACTTTAATATTCATGTCTGCTGTCCGTCTAACCCCCTATCACATGAGTTTCTTAATATTATCAATGCTTTTAATCTCTCCCAGTGGATCAGTGACTCTACACACATTTTGGGTCATACGTTGGACCTTGTACTCTCATATGGGTTTGATGTGACTGATGTTGTGCTCTCAGATTTTATGATATCTGATCATAAGCCTATATTATTCACACTATCCCTTCCAGAGCTCTCTCATTCTCCTAGTACAACTGTAAGTCTTTCTCGCTTCTACTCTCCTCAGTTTAGCACAAATTTCAACTTGTGTTTTGATGAATGTTGCTCACAATTGAACTTGGATCAACCATTATCTGACTTGGATGCTGATCAACATCTGAGCCTCCTGAACTCTGCCTGGCTTATGGTAGCAAATGCAACTGCCCCCCTTAAGTCTTATAAACAGAAAACTAAATCTATACTGTGGCAAAACTCTGCTACCCGTCTCTTAAGACAAAACTGCAGGAAGGCAGAACGTAAATGGAAACAAGACAGGCTGCATATCTCTCTTCAAATGTTCAGAGACTCTCTTACATCCTACCAGACTGCAGCCAAGTCTGCAAAAGCTGCATACTTCTCCAACCTAATTGAAGCTAATCACTCTAAACCGAAGGTTTTGTTTTCAATTATTCAATCTGTTACCAATCCTTCTGTGAACACCCTGCCTGTGGTTTCTGATGCTCTCTGTGAAAACTTCTTGAGATACTTTAGTGACAAGATTACAAACTTAAGACTTGATGTCTGTCCCACCTTAACATTAGCCAATTCTCCTATCATGTCACCCGCCTCTGCATTTTTGGACGCTTTTGAACCCGTCAATCTCCAGGAATTGAAGGAGGTGATTGACAATCTTAAACCCTCATTCTGTCCTAGTGAAATTATTCACCCCAAATTTTTAAAACTAATTATTGATTCGATTGGGCCTGGTCTGTTATCTCTTGTTAATAAGTGTCTCCAAACGGGCACTGTTCCTGCTGACCTTAAAGTCGCTACAGTCACTCCTCTGCTCAAGAAGCCCTCTCTGGACCCCACTGTCCTAAAAAATTTTCGCCCCATTTCGGTTTTGCCTTTTATTTCAAAAGTTTTAGAAAAAATTGTGCTGAATCAACTTCAAAACTTTATGACTAGCAATTCTATTTATGAGGTTTTTCAGTCTGGCTTTAAGTCCGCTCACAGCACTGAGTCCGCCCTTCTGAGAGTTGTAAATGACATCTACATCTCCACTGACTCAGGGGACTCTGTGGTTCTTATTCTTTTAGATTTATCAGCTGCTTTTGATACCATTGACCACTCCTTACTATTATCTAGACTAGAGTCTTGGGTAGGTCTATAAGCAAAAGCTCTGAAATGGTTTCATTCATACCTATCTGACAGAAAATTTTTAGTGAAATTGAGTAACTTTTCATCTTCCGCCGCTCCTCTGACCTGTGGCCTTCCTCAAGGCTCTATTTTAGCTCCCTCTCTATTCTCTTTGTACATGCTGCCTTTGGGCTCTATTTTAAGAAAGCATGGTGTGTCCTTTCATTTCTATGCAGATGACACCCAAATCTATCTTCCAGTAAAGAAAAACAACTCCACTGCAATCACCTCTCTTCTCCAATGCTTAGAGGAGGTTAAAATATGGCTAGCCCAGAACTTCCTCTTCTTAAACGAGGACAAGACAGAGGTGATTGTATTCAGTCCAAATGAAAACTCTCAGTGTACAAGTCCTGAGCTAGAAAGTTTATCCGCTTTTAGATCGACACGGGTGACGAACTTGGGTATTATTTTTGACCAGCTTTTAAAATTTGACAGACATATCTCCTCTGTTGTTGGATCCAGTTTTTATCAGCTTCGTCTACTGTCAAAAATTAAAAACTTTCTCTCCCCAAAAACACTCGAAATGGCTGTTCATGCGTTTGTTACGTCGCATTTAGATTATTGCAATTCCCTATATTGCGGTATATCTAAATCTCAAATTGCGCGACTTCAGCTTGTCCAAAATGCTGCTGCCAGACTGCTTTCAAAGTGTCGTAAACATGATCACATCACTCCGATTCTTAGATCCCTTCACTGGTTGCCGATTTGTCAGAGAATAGACTTCAAAATTCTACTCTTCGTGTATAAATCCCTACATAACAAAGCTCCTGTCTATTTATCTGAACTCCTTCACTCCTATACTCCACCCAGAAGCCTCCGTTCTTGTGATCAGGCTTTGTTGGTCGTTCCTCGCGCTAGACTAAAGCGTAGAGGTGAGCGTGCATTTGCGGTGGCAGGGCCACGACTTTGGAATACCCTGCCTTTAGAGATTAGGCTGGCCCCTTCCTTGTCTATTTTCAAGTCCCTGCTAAAAACTTTTTTATTTTCCCTAGTGTACTGATTATGGTGATTTGTTAAACTTTTTTATAGGTGGTTTTTATATTCTTATGTGGTTTATTTATTTGTATTTTTCTGTATGTGTGATATTCTTGCTCTTCTGTAAAGCACTTTGGTCAGCCTGGGGGGGTCAGTGCAGGTCAGCAGGTATTGGTTAAAAAGTTAAAACCGACAGCAGGTCTCACTGACCCCCTTTATGACGGCCCCACAGAGGTTCTGGCAGTGACCCGCACTGCTGTATTAACTGATCTTTTCCCACAGTGGATCCACGCAACCAGAGTGAAAGCAGTGAAATAAATGTTTAAAATTATGTACTAACTGTTTTTGTTTTTCAGAAGTCTGATAATAACTTCCCTGGTAACAGGAACAATCACCAGCCTCACATGGGCTGACCCTACTGCCAATCTCCTGTGGCAGTATTCCAACTGGACTGCACGTCAAACAACGAATGAGTCTTGTGTGGTCTGCCAGAATGTCTTCTCTTCTGCCCTCACTATATCCTTAAAACCGTTGCCTTATAAACAGAGGTGGTAAGTAACGAAGTAAAAATACTTCGTTACTTTACTTAAGTATTTTTTTCTGGGATCTGTACTTTACTTGAGTATATATTTTTTTGCATTTATTTTCACTTTTACTCCACTACAATATTAAAGAAAAAGTTTACTTTTTACTCCGATACATTTCCCTATGCCCGCTCCAAGTATTTATTACACTTGCTTCCCAAACCAATGAAAAACGTGGTTTTCGTTTGAATAAAAAGAACGCGGAGGCGCCGCGACTCCCGCGAGCTCTTTGCCAGCATACGCTCACAATCGAGTCAGTTAACCATTGCGAAGATGGCCGCAGAAACCACAGGTGAAGGGGCAGCTCTCGCTGCCAGCAATGATTCAGAGATTCCCGACAGAGATCATCCATGGCCATATCTCAAGGATATGTTTGAATTCATTGAAGTCAAGGGAGATTCATATCGGCTGAAATGTCTTCTTTGCCTGCCACGGGTGAATGCAATATCAGCTTTCAAGAATTCACCCTCAAATCTGAAGAAACATATTGAGGTGAGCTGAGGTTAATGTTGTTACTATTGTTAGCCAAGTGATTTCATATTGAAATGTCAAACGTGGCTTGTAAACAGCTAGTTAACGTTAGTCAAGTTAGCTAACGCATATTGATAGCTAACGGTGTCTGTAACACACTAATATGCATTAATTCATGCTTAACTAATGCTCAGATCATGAGTTAATGTATGACTAAATCATTTATTAATGATCACTGCATCAGCAACTAATGAACATTCTATATGATTAATAGATTAAGTAATGTGTCATGTATTAATTCTCTAATAACATGCTCCAAAACAACTGTTCTCTTTGATTATTGATATTTACAGTCAATTTGAATATTTACTTTTTACTTTCGGTACTTGAGTACATTTTAAATCGGATACTTTTGTACTTTTACTCAAGTGATTTTTGAATGCAGGACTTTCTACTTTTACTGGAGTCATTTTTTATTTAGGTATATATACTTTTACTTGAGTATAACTTTTGAGTACTTTTACCACCCCTGCTTATAAATGTAATCATACTATGTTCTGCATGAATGGGCGATCAGAATGGGGCCCACACTGTGTTGATAAAAATAAGCCTGGAGCCCCACTATGTTCAGGTTTTGACTTAATAGAAGAAAAGCATGTTAAGAATGGGTCCCTCCAGAAGGACCCCCAAGATGTAAAGATTAATCTAAAATTGTCAAGTGATTTCTCTTTCATGTATTGTTTCAATGGGACAGAGGGGCCACGTGTTCCAGGCATAAGTGCTAAAAGGTGCAGAGTTATCATCACAGAAGGAATCAGCGGCTATGGGTCGAAATTCGAAGGCCTGTCATGTACATATTTTAGCTACTTAGGCGAAGGGAAAGTAGCATGGGTGGGGGAGAGTTGTGAAAACAATACCGTAGCCTGTAGAACAGCCAACAACACGACGGTGGACAGAAAAGCCTGTAATAAACAATCGAATGCCTTCTGCAAAATAAACAACAGAACATGTCCAGGCCCCTGGCCAGGGCCTGGGTATAAACTTGCTATGGACTGGTATTGGTATTGTGGGGGAGACACTGTATTTGACACCTACGGTGTTAACTGGACTGGACTCTGTGCACCAGTGCAGCTCCAACATCGTGTTGTCGTCATTCATATACAAAGAGGGGGCCTAAAGGCTGCAGGGCGCCACAGAAGTACCTCCGGAGCACCAGCTGAGGTCGCACTGGACTAGGTTCTGGGAGTCTATGGTCTCCCCTTTCGGTGTGTCTGACCTCATGCACCAGCAAGAAGTACTGCATTACAGGTTCGCCTCTTTTGTCAACAGCACCACCGCTGCACTGGTCGGAGTCAAAGCAGAGCTGAAAGAAATGAGACAAGTGGTTATGCAAAACAGACTGACGCTGGACATGTTACTAGCTGAAAGGGTGGGGTCTGTGCCATTGTAGGTGACTCCTGCTGCACGTACAACCCTGTGGAAGATGAAGACGAGGGTTTGATTGGCAAGGCTGTAAAAGAAATGAAAACTATATCAAATCAAATTTATGAAGACGAGATGAAGAGCAGGGAGCATAATTGGGGTTGGGGTATTTTGTCAAGCCTGTTTGGAACATTGGCCCCTATGTCTCGATGTTGGTACCAGTGCTTTTGACATTTTTGTTTATGTGTATTTTTGGACCATGTATTATGACGTGAATTTCTAGACGAATGTATACGATGGTTACTGCTCTCTCTTCAGGATACCGTCCAGTGAAAAAAAATGATGTTGAGAAGTCTTAGGTCCAGGCTCTTCGTTAATTTGAGCCTGGAAGAGGGGAGTATAAGAATTAACTGTTTTAATGTACTTTATTTTATGTATACATGACATTGAAAAGGTGTTGTCTCAGTAAACGATGTGTGAGTTTTCTACTGAGTGCGGCTGACAAACCCAGAGTGTCCTGTCTGCCGTTTCTGATAGCTTTCTTTAGAACTGTTTTCTCTTCTACTGGTGTAAGATTCCATGTAAGGAGTTGTTTTCCTAACCTTGTAACCCATATGTATATAAGCTGGGACTGCCCCAGCTTAGTTCAGTTGGGTAGGAAGCAATAAACCATTTGTATCTTTGCTCTTGGCTTGTTGTTTCTTATTTGAGCACTCACACAACTCCACCACGAGGGACGGCAGAGATCGGGAGGCGACCAGATAGATTCTTACAGCCACCTTCTGCTCCGAGGATCTTATGTTTCGACTCAATCTGAAGGGAAGAAAAACACACATTCTTCTACGCACAATGAATCAAGAAAAAACTGTTCCGACTCATATCGTCTCTGAAATGGAACTTTCAGCACTGGACAGCAATAACTTCTTACCTCTTCCTGATCTCTTAACTCAAAAAGAAATGCCAGTTACCACAAACAGCATTCCCAAGCAGAAAGACTTAGCACAATGGAAGTATCTAAGTCAAGTCAAACTTCCCAGCATTAATTCAAAGGTGGAGCTGTTGATTGGCACAAAGGCTCCAAAGTGCATAGAACCATGGGAGGTTATTAATAGTCAAGGTGGGGGCCCCTACGCAGTTAGAACCTTATTGGGGTGGGTTGTAAATGGGCCACTGAGAAGTGCTGATGGCAGTGCAGAGAATGTGCATTTCTCTTTAAAGAAAGTGTTGTTTTCTCCTCAGTGGCTTTCAGGTGTATCCAGACAGACATACAGTACTTTCATTTGTCATTGTGATGTTGATGCTGTGGTGTTTTCTTATGGGCACAGCATTTATCACATACCACAGAACGAGAAAAACCTCTGAACGGTCTGCCTGTCCATGTGGCTCCAGCGGTTCAGCCTTAATGTGATGAAGCCACGAGAATACTTTAGAGCACAAAAACAATCTCTTCTGCTCCATGCCAGTCTGCTACACGATTCATGAGTAAGCACCATGTGATCATGTGATTGTGCTCGGCCAATAGTGAGCTGCCGTTCTGTTGTAGAACCCGGAAGCACTGCACTGTGTGAATTGCCCAACTAAGAGAGTGACAAGGAAGAAAGGAAATTGAATAAAGTGGTTATTTGTGTGTGTTTTTGCGCTCTAAAGTATTCTCATCTCTTCATCACATTAAGGCTGAACCGCTGGAGTCACATGGGCTATTGTAACCATGTCTTTACTTCCTTTCTGGCCCTTGAAAGTGTTCATCACACTGCTGTCTATGGAGGGGTCAGAGAGCTCTGGAGTTAATCAGAAATATCTTCATGTGTGTCTGAAGATGAACGAATGTCTGACAGGTTTGACATGAGGAATTAATGACAGGATTTACAGTTTTGGGTGAACTAACCCTTTAATCTTTCAAAAGTAGGGACAGAATCTGCTTTCCACATCTGTAAAATAAGTATTTTTGCAAGGATCATACAAAGTGAAATGGCTTGTGTTTGATGCTCACTACAAAAATCATTCTCTGCTCGTAAATGTCCAAACCACGGCTCAGGCTCCAAATCAATGGAACGTGCTTCAGAAAGATATTTACATTTACATCTCTAAAATGGCTGAATTTCAGGACAGGACTATAAAGAATGAAACTGTGCCTTCTGACATTTTCCACTTATTTCAGAGTGGAGGAATCATGGGATAGATCTGATGAAGTTTGGATTTCCTTCTGTCCGCTGACAGTGCAGATGTTAGAAAACTCTTGATTATACTGTAATAGTTTTTGCAGTTTTAGGAGATATGACATTTACTTTGATTTCAGAAGTTTTATTTCATCAAATAGTTTGGAACAACCTGAGGACAAGTAAATTACGACACTTTTCAATTACTTGAGGAACTCATTTTAATTAAAAATGTAATTGTAGTAATTTTACATGGTAATAATATACATCACTGTGTATTATACATGAATTATGAGGATTTTGTTCTGTACCACAGATAACATATATATATATATACTTTTTTAATGGCTAGAAATATGAGACAATGTGCTTATATTTACTAATTTCTTTGCTTCATAACTTTGCAGATTGTTTACATGCACACACAAGTATATTACTCTTTACACATTAACAGAAAGGTTATATAAAAAAAATCATTATAGGTTCCATTTAAGTTAGATATAACTTATTGAAAGTTATGATTAATGATAAAATGAGAAAGTATTTAAGTAGACTGTAGAAAAGCCAAACCAAAGTCATTTAGTCATTTTTGTCTTTTTAAGGAAACTCTAATCCCAGAAGATTTCTCAAATGGTTCAAACAATCCAGTAATCCTGTCAATTGCCTGTTTGTCTGTATGTATTATCAAGTCAAGTCAAGTCAAGTCAACTTTATTTATATAGCGCTTTTAACAATGTAGATTGTTTCAAAGCAGCTTTACAGTGTTAAACAGCAAAATAATGCAGCCTAATTTTATTCAGCTGTATAGCCATTTGATGTCATCAGTTCATTTCAATTTCCATACAGTGACAGTGTGGGCTTTAGATCAATAATTAGATCAGTAATTTAGTTTACATGGTTAAATTAGTTTATTAATTAGATTTGTTTCGATGTTTAGTTGAAAAATATAGTGTCCCCAACTGAGCACGCCAAGCCAGAGGCAACAGTGGCAAGGAAACCAAAACCCCATCAGGAGCAGAATGGAGGAAAATAAACCTTGGGAGAAACCAGGCTCAGTCGGGGTGCCAGTTCTCCTCTGGCCAATTTACAAACAACGTATTATTATTATTATTATTATTATTATTATTATTCTGGCTGCTTTACAGGTCAGAGGTCATAATAGATCGGAATATTCAAAGGACCGGAGGCAACACGCTGGAGACGGGTTTATTAAGGATGATGTTGATTAAATAATTATTAAAGTGCAATATTCGAATGATCGGAGGCAACACGCTGGAGACGGGTTTATTGCGGATGACATATCGATTTAAGTATTATTTAATGGTAATATTCGAACAATCGGAGTCATCACACTGGTGACGGGTTTATTTAGATGCCGTGTCGATGAGGCAGTTGCAGGGGGAGGATAATTGACACGGTCTCTGCAGACACTTCGGGGTCCTGTGTTGGTCTTCTCTGGTCCACCATCTGATTAGGATACGGCCCGGATCTGGCTGACTGCAGTAAACCTCGGGATAAAACAGAGAGAATATCATTAGCGTAGATGCCATTCTTCTGATGATGTAACGAGTACATCAGGTGTTATGGGAAGTGTTCCCGGTTCCGGCTGACCTAGTTAATGCAGCCTAACAATCAATTAATTGATAAAGTGTTTTATGTGTATGCCACAGTAAAGAGATCTGTTTTTAGTCTAGATTTAAACTGACAGAGTGTGTCTGCTTCCTGAACAGTGCTAGGAAGACTGTTCCAGAGTTTAGGAGCTAAATAGGAAAAGGATCGACCGCCTGCAGTTGATTTGGATATTCTTGGTATGATCAACTGGCCAGAATTTAGAGATCGCAGTAGACGTGATGGAGTATAATATGTTAAGAGCTCGCTCAAGTATTGGGGAGCTAAACCATTTAGTGCTTTGTAAGTAATAAGCAAGATTTTAAAATGTATGCGATGTTTAATAGGTAGCCAGTGCAATGTTGACAGAACTGGGCTAATATGGTCATACTTCCTGGTTCTAGTAAGTACTCGAGCTGCTGCGTTTTGGACCAGCTGGAGTTTATTTATTAAGCGAGCAGGGCAACCACCCAATAGAGCATTGCAATAATCTAGCCTTGAGGTCATGAACGCATGAACTAACTGTTCAGCATTTTGCATTGAGAGCATGTGCCGTAATTTTGATATATTTTTAAGATGGTAGAAAGCAGTTTTACAGATGCTAGAAACGTGGCTTTCAAACGAAAGATTGGTATCAAAGAGCACACCCAGGTTCCTCACTGACGACGAAGACTTGACAGAGCAGCCATCAAGTGTTAGACAGTATTCTAGGTTACTACTTGTGGAGCTTTTTTGTCCAATAATTAAAAATTCAGTTTTTTCTGAATTGAGTTGCAGGAAATTACCAGTCATCCAATGTTTTATGGCGGCTATGCATTCCGTTAATCTTGTGAATTGGTAAGTTTCTTCAGGGCGTGAAGAAATATAGAGCTGAGTATCGTCAGCATAACAATGAAAACTAATGCCATGCTTCCTAATAATATCTCCCAGTGGTAGCATGTACAGGGTGAAGAGTAGCGGTCCTAGCACTGAGCCTTGTGGTACTCCATACTGAACTTGCGATCGGTGTGACATCTCTTCATTTACTGCTACAAACTGATAACGGTCGCATAGGTATGATTTAAACCATGATAAAGCAATTCCACTAATACCTACATAATTTTTGAGTCTATTCAAAAGAATGTTGTGGTCGATGGTATCAAATGCAGCGCTAAGATCGAGTAGCACTAATAGAGAGATACAGCCACGATCGGATGATAAGAGTAAATCATGTGTAACTCTGATGAGAGCAGTCTCAGTGCTATGATACGCTCTAAATCCTGACTGGAAATCCTCACAGATACCATTTCTTTCTAAAAAGGAACATAATTGTGAAGACACTGCCTTTTCTAGTGTTTCTGACAGAAAGGGTAGATTTGAGATTGGTCTATAATTGACTAATTCTGTAGGATCAAGTTGCGGTTTTTTAATAAGTGGTTTAATAATAGCCAACTTAAAAGTTTTCGGTACATATCCTAATGACAAAGATGAATTAATGATATTAAGAAGAGGATCTATGACCTCTGGTAGCATCTCTTTTAATAGCCTAGTCGGTACAGGGTCAAGCATACATGTTGTTGATTTTGATGATTTAATGAGTTTAGCCAATTCTTCTTCTCCTATAGCAGTGAATGATTGTAATTTTTCCTCAGTGACACTACAATGCTCTGTCTGATGTGATACTGTAGTAGACAGCTGCATGGTTAAAATTTTCTTCCTAATATTATCAATTTTACATGTGAAGAAGTTCATAAAGTCATTACTGCTGTGCTGTTTACAATCATCAGAAGTTGAAGCTTTATTTTTGGTTAATTTAGCCACTGTATCGAATAAATACCTTGGGTTGTGTTTGTTTTCTTCCAAGAGAGTTGAGAAATAAGCAGATCTAGCAGTTCTTACGGCCTTTCTGTATGTGATCATGTGCTCTTTCCACAAATTACGAAAGACCTCTAGTTTTGTTTTCTTCCAGCTGCGCTCCATTTTTCTGGCTGCTGTTTTAAGGGCCCGGGTGTGCTCGTTGTACCACGGCGTTGGACTATTTTCTTTAATCTTCTTTAAGCGCAGAGGAGCAACTGTGTCTAAAGTACTGGAAAAGAGAGAGTCAATAGTTTCTGTTGCAACATCGAGTTCTTCTATGCTATCTGGGTTGCTGAGGAGATGATACTGATGAGGAAGATTATTTAAAAAGCAATCTTTAGTAGCGGCAGTGATTGTCCTGCCATTTTTGAAACGAGGGGGCGGCTTTGCAACTTTAGCTAAATTAAGTATACAAGATACTAAGTAATGATCTGAGATGTCATCGCTCTGCTGCAGAATTTCAACGATATCAACATTAATTCCATGTGACAATATAAGGTCTAAAGTATGATTATGGCGATGAGTGGGTCCTGACACGTGTTGCCTAACTCCAATAGAGTTTAGTGTATCTTTAAATGCTAATCCTAATACGTCTTTTTCGTTGTCTACATGGATATTAAAATCACCAACAATTAGTACTTTATCTACGGCCAGTACTAATTCTGATAGAAAGTCAGCAAATTCTTTGATAAAGTCTGTATTATGCCCTGGTGGCCTGTATACAGTAGCTAACACCAATGTTGAACGGGTTTTGTCATGTACACTACATAGCGTTACATAAAGCACCAAAACTTCGAAGGAATTATATTTGAAACTAGACTTCTGAGTAATACTGAAGATATTATTATAAATGACAGCAACCCCTCCCCCTTTACCTTTCAGACGCGGCTCATGTTTATAACAATAATCTTGGGGGGTGGACTCATTTAAGGTAATGTAGGCGTCAGGTTTTAGCCAGGTTTCTGTCAAACAGAGCACATTTAGATTATTATCTTTAATAATATCATTAACAATAAGCGCTTTTGGGGAAAGGGATCTAATATTCAGCAACCCAAGCTTTATCAATTGTTCATCTGTATTATATCTTTTGTTTATTTGTTGGACATCAATTAAATTTTTACTGTTGAATGGTTTTGATATTTTTTTGTATTTACTAATTCGGGGAACAGACACAGTCTCTATATGATAATATCTCGGTGAAAGAGTCTCTATGTGCTGGGATTTATCTGACTCCGGTGACGTGAGACAGCTAGCAGACGGTCGGTTTAGCCAGTTTGTCTGCTTCCTGACCTGGGCCCTAGTGAGTCAAGGTTTAGCTCTAAGACTATGTGCCAAATTACTAGAGAGAAGAGCGGCGCCACCCCAGGAGGGATGGATGCCATCCTTCTTCAACAGGTCAGGTCTGCCCCAAAAACTTTTCCAATTGTCTATGAACCCTATGTTATTTTGCAGACACCACTTAGACAACCAGCCATTGAGTGATGATAGCCTGCTAACTATCTCATCACTCCTTCTAACGGGGAGCGGACCAGAACAATAAACAGCCTCTGACATCGTACTAGCGAGTTCACACACCTCTTTAATGTTAATTTTGGTGATCTCCGACTGGCGAAGTCGAACATCATTAGTGCCGACGTGAATAATAATCTTAGAGAATTTACGATTAGCTTTAGCCAGCACTTTTAAATTTGCTTTGATGTCAGGCGCTCTGGCTCCCGGTAAACAAGTGACTATGGTGGCTGGTATCTTCACATTCCGTGTAATAGAATCGCCAATGACTAGGGCACTTTCAACAGGATACTCAGTGGGTGCTTCACTGAGAGGGGAGAACCTGTTTGATGTTCTAACCGGAACGGAAAAGCGGTTTTTTGGTCTGCGACTATGCTGCCTCACTGTCACCCAGTTGCCCTGCTGCGAGGGCCCTGCAGCCGGAACCGAAGAATGTACAGAGTTCACTAAGCTATTCACATCCAAATCAGTGTCTAAAGCTGTTACATCCTCACTACTCTCAGATAAAGTATGGATGCGTGTTTCTAATTCTGAAATCTTCTCCGTCAGCCTAACTATCTCCTTACATTTATCACATGTGAAGCCCTGTTCGCCAGCGGAGAAGCCTATACTGAACATGCAGCATGAAGTGCAAGAGACAATGACAGGAGAAGACATGACTTACCGTATTTGTTGATTAATCCAATTTACCACTTACCACAATCGTATGCTGGACACTATTTACTAATCCAACTAATGAACTCAGAGAGCAGGATACCCGGGTGCAGAGATGACAAGCTAACAGGCTAGCGAAATGCTAACGTGTGATGGTGATTTAGATTAAAAGCTAGCGATGTCATCAGAGCCTGTCTGAAGGAGCAGACACTCGTGCTGTCAGAGTTTCTGCTTTTGTTCATGATGTCCCTTTCCAGTTGTTTCAATGCCATTGTGAGAATGGACGGGGTCAGAGGGCAGCCCTGGCGGAGTTCTCTGTAGGCATTATTGGAGCCCTCGGCGTCATTAGTAGTTTTTTTAGTTTTAGTCGTTGTAGTCTTGGCCTTGGGGAGGAGATACTCCAGAATGCTGAAGTCCCTTGGTGGTATAGGGGTAATATGTTTAAGAGATGAGAGACATTTCTGGAGGAAAGACATCTTGATTTTTTTGGGGGGCTCTGCAAAAGTCACACAGATGCGACCACTGCCTGCTACCCTTTTACTTCTCCTAAAAGATGGCGTTAGGAACACTCTAAGGCGTTTGGCTAAAATGTGAGCCAATATCAAATAGTTAACATTGAAAGAGTGTGTACCGTCTGAAGCAGGCAATGATTTTACAAAACATGTAGGAACACATTTATACTTCAGCATCATGTTGTATTTTATCTTCAATAGTTCTGTCATTGTAAAGTCGTCCTTCTTGTAGTCACAAACTTTGCGATTATTAGGAGTTTGTTCTTGCGAGTCAGGCAAAGATCTGATGGCACTCAGTATTTCTGCACCATTTATTTTCCCTGCACTTCTGTCTGGTGTTCCACTGAATCCAGACCACTTTAACATTGAGGAAACTTCTGGCACTGCAGATGCTGACACTGATGAAACTTTAATATCTAAAACTAGAGGATCATGATCAGAAATGCTCTTCTCCTCTTCACTTGTATTTGTTCTCGTTTTTGCTTCGTGATTTTTACAGTCTATGACACAAGTTACTGTGTTGGTTGGCATGAAAAACATATCCAACCTCGATTGACTCTGACTCTGAGATCGTGTGAAGCCTTCCTCCATTGGACGCATTGATGCAAATATATCTGTGAGACTCAGAGATTCTGTGAACTCTTCTAGAACGCCTCTAAGAGAGGAATGGTCCGTCTTTTCTGCTTCTGATCTCCTGTCAATCGTTGGGTCCAGTACAGTGTTGAAGTCCCCACCAACCACAAGCACACCTTTAGTGTCAATAGCTCTCAGATAGTCTCCCAATCTCTTCAGCACACGTCTGTCTGCCTCGTGGTTGTACACATTCACAAGAGTAAACAACTGAGAAGAGAGACAGCAGAAAAGCACAATATATCCTCCACTGTGGTCCTCATCGTGGCATATGTACCGGAATGTTGTTTCCTTCTTTATCAAGATAGCAACTCCTTTGCTGCGAGGATGGTGGACAGTGAAGAAAGACCTCCAGCCTTCTATGTCCTCTAGTACTTCGTAAGACTGAGGTCCAATGTGTGTCTCCTGTAGAAAGACAACATCAGCCTTCAGGTCCTTGAGTTCATCTAACACAAACGGGAGCTTGGAGGTTTTTTCTTTTGTGAACCTGATTCCCATAGTGTTCCAAGAGACAAAACGAAGTTGTCTGTGTTTTGGTGGTTCCATTATTTAAATGATGCTCTGGAAAAGATTCATAAATAAATAAGAATGATATATTAAAATGTACACTAATACAGTAAATGCACATACAGTTAATGTAAGGCAGAGCCTAAAAGCAGCAGCTAAGGGAAATTATATATTCGATTTACACCATGTAAAGTAGCAGTTTAGTGTAAAGTGTAAATAGTAATTAAATGCAATTTATACTTTATTTTGACAGACACTATTTGCACCTCAGTATTGTTGTACATTAACTGGATGCAATAATAACAGAGTGTAAATGATTATACTTATTAAAATTATTAAATGGATGCCGCTTTAATGTGACAATAAAAGCCTCCCTACACCGACCCCTAACCCTACACAATACATGCTTTATTAATATTAAACATTTCGTTAGGCACTTTATTTCCACTTTTAGAACATTTTCTTAATTTTTATTGGAACCCGGGTCTCAACCAAGATCTTTAAGCCTTACGCTTTACTGACTACACCGCTGAAGACATTGAAATATACGTGTTGTTTTTTTATCTTGTTTTGTCCAACCAGGCATTGCTGGGCGGAGCTGGTGTGAAGAGACACTCTGTTATTATAAAGAGTCCTCTGTCATGTGTTTGCTCAATTAAAAAAATACCTTAAAGACACACAAAACAATCACACCAAGCATATTTGTTAATGAACATCACATTAATAATATTAATCAATATTTATATTTTACACTGTTAGACATTTATAAGAGATTTTACAGTAACTTACTGGCAACAGTGTTGCCAGTAAGTTACTGTATTTGAGATTTACAGTACAATAACCGCATTTCAGTTTACAATAACTACATGTTACTGTAATTTTGTAATACAGTACCGTTACTGTAAACCTTGGTTAACAGTGCATTAATCCTAATCCTATTCAATCATTAATACTTACTGAATTACATTAATTCTTACATTAATCTATCCTACAGAAGTAATCCAAACAGACAATTATTATGAAATATAAAATTCTTTATTTAAAACATTTTAAGTGCTTTAACTGAAACATGTAAATGTGTGGAAAAAGTTCACTTTAAAACATCCTCGAATCAAATCTTATTTTCAGAAAATCATGTATAAAAGTAATCAGAGTGCATTCAATATCACTTATTTTACATTTTATTTACATTTATGCATTTGGCAGACGACTTGCATTGCATTCAAGATACACATTTTAAATTTTGTCAGTTCTTGCTTTCCCTGGGAATTGAACCCATGACCTTGCTAGCGCCACACACTATTGTTTGAGCTACAATTTTAAAAACTCTGCAGAAAATAGTTGGTAGAATACTGTAAATAGTTGGTTCAGTGTTTCCCACAGAATTAGATTTGATCTGTGGTGGTGTGGTGTGTTGGGGGGGGGGGCAATCATTTTTATTGACACGCACATATTTAATTTGCAAAACAGAGTCAGATAACTTAACAGGCATTGCTACGCTGACTGCTCCACAGACTAGCGACAAATCTAACCCTAACCCTAACCCACAGCAGCAGCATGTTGGCTGCAGTCCTCCTCTCCTACATCTCTCTCTACAGCTAACGTTCCCTGCGCCTCTCTTGCTGCTTCAGCAGCGCTGTATGAAGCCTGGAAATATTCAAAATAAATGAACCGAATAGCTTATCACAAAGGTCGGAA
The DNA here is from genome assembly GCA_023566225.1 of Romanogobio albipinnatus. Taxonomy (NCBI): domain Eukaryota; kingdom Metazoa; phylum Chordata; class Actinopteri; order Cypriniformes; family Gobionidae; genus Romanogobio; species Romanogobio albipinnatus. The sequence goes on along the minus strand of CM042246.1, from coordinate 58,076,727 downwards.
TAATGATCTTCCACATGTGTTTCTCTGCTTTGCTATTACCTCTGGTCCAGACTGTATTTGCTCCTCTGGACGAGCCTTTTTAAATCGTTTAAAATATTTTTCAATATTCATCTGGATTGAGGGAGCAAACAGTCTGCGTTATGATTAAATACTTAAACATTAACGTTATGTAGTAAGGGCAGTCGATATTAACAGCTTACAGCATGTTGTGTATAACTTACATACTGTAACTGTTATTCTCATGTAAACATAGCATAACTAGCCTCCTTAATGCTTGCTAATGCGTTTCCATTACCCTTCAAATCGCGCAAATTGAAAATTAAGCTCAATGGAAACACGCCAATTTCGCATAAAAGACTCCAATTTTTTGCAAAAAAAAAAAGGTTTTACGCTCTCGTGAGGTGGAAATATTTTGCAAAACTGCAATGGAAACACATTTACAGTGCACATTTACAGTGAACTGACTTAGAAAGCGCGGTGTGTTTGAACAGATTACAAGACTTCTTTAATTCATAAAAGACAAAATAATTAGAGGAATAACGTTACTGGATTCTAAACCTTAAAGAAATGCCACAATCAAGACCTCGGAGCAGAAATGAGCGAGAAAATACCTCATATGTGCCGCTCACAGTATAAGGGTCTTTCCTTGTCATTAATTAACCTCTTAACCTGCGCCCCATTTTTTGAGAATTCTTTGAAAACGACATACCCAAATGAAAATGTCTGCAGCTCTTAAACCCTATGGTCTATATTCATAAATCTGGTCTTATTTTAAACTAGACACTTGAAATGTTGCTACCCAAGAGTCATAATAACTCAAAGTAATATGGGAACAGAGTAATATACATGTAAATATACATGTAAGTGACTCACGTTTTTTTTTTTTTTTTTTTTACTTAGGGAAAAAAATATTATAAATTAATGTTAAGAGCCTGAAAATAACTTAAATATAAAACTGAATGTCTAATCATGTCATGATTCAAATATGAGGATGATTCTCTCAGTAATGTGGCTTCTGTGAGCTTTTATGTCAAGAAAAGTCTAGGCGAATTTCAAAAAGGCCATTTATTTCAGAACATTTGCTATTGTAAAGAGTAGTTTTTCATTCAAATAAATCTGCAATAAACTGCTAATTATAATGGATAAACAGTTACTGAAAAACTAAAGCAACTATTTACAGAGAGTTTTTCATCTGTTTTATTTTGATAAACATGACAATATAACATCGCAAGTTACATGAAAAGAGGTTTAACTGTTATAAAAGAGATTTGTGCGCATTAGAGGAACTGAAGGTTTTAGAATAAACACGAAACACATGTGATCGCTGTCATGCGGAGAATCTGGCCAATCGTGGAACAGCTGTGTCATCATGAAAGTCCGTGCAGTCGCTCTGGAGAAACTGCACCGGCTGTATTAGCCGACTGCTCTCGAGGTGCTTTGATGCCATACGTCACTGTCACGTGGCGTCGGCGCTGTCTCAGGTCAGACAAAATTTCTAACCGGCATGACGCCCTGTGTGAATGCAGCGTAAGTGTCTGTGTACATTACATATCCTATTAAAAAAGTGTCTCACCTAGTCCAAGTTTTTCCATTCAAACTCCATTAGGTGGCGAAGGAAGGATGACACTCTGTTGTTGATTACAGTTGTCTTCCTGTTCACAACTTCCCCGGTCTTCCGACTCACTCCGGTTTTGGTGGTGCATCTTGTTCCCTCCTCTGGGTTTTTCCTCACGAAAAAAACTTAAAGCAAGAGAAAATTAAGAGAATAAAGATATTTTAAATTTCATCACCCTTAGTGCCTTTGCTTTAAATGTTTTTGGTAACACTTTAGAATAATGGTCCGTCATTAAACAGATAGTTCACCAAAAAAAAAAAAAAAAGTAATTTCTGTAATTTACTCGCCCTGTTGTTCTAAACCTTTTAAAGAATGTTTGTAACCAGACAATTTTGAGGCACCATTCACTTCCATAGTAGGAAAAAATTACTATAGAAGTGAATGGTGCCTCAATCTGTTAGGTTACAAACATTCTTCATCTTCTTTTGTGTTCAGAAATGTATTCAGGTTTGCACTTGAGCAACATTATTCTAAAGTTTTGCCATGTTTTTTTCATAAATTATATTTCATCTGCCAAAATCATCCAAAAATTGTCCAGGACTGCTTAAATTCCAGAAAATAAAATTATAATCTGTCAGTCCTGGACAAACACAGTTTTGGATTATTTTAGTATAATATAATTTATGGGAAAAAAAACATGGTACATGGCTAGTTACAGCTAAAAAGAGGTGGAAAAACTAAATAATTTTGTGATTCAGTTAAACAGACCCGACTAAAACATACAAGAAAAACTTTGAATTATCAGTAATATGTGGAGAAACAAAGAGGGGTAACGTTACTTACCGTTGTATGAGTTCCAGTGTCGCACAGCACAGGCAGGCTCCTGGTATTCTTATCTAAAATGTAAAATAAATCATGTCAATCCAAATGTAAACTTTGCTTGTTAACGACATTATTTTTGCAACTAGTGGCCAACGTTAATTTACTAACTAACGTCGTCCTAATGTACGCTTAATATGCTCGATAAACAAAATCTTCATTGTATTGGTAAAGTTAATTCAATAAACTCACTAACGTTAAGTCTTTTTAAAAATAAAACGTTACCTCAGTTTTAGTACCAAAGCTGAAGCAAATGATAACCTAACGTTATGTAAAGTATGTTGTCCGGGCCGTGAGCTCTCTCCTCGGGCAGTAACGTTACACACGACGCTGGCTGCACTGGTTCCTAATCTAATTCAATAAACTTTTTTTTTTTTAAATAAAACGTTAGGTTTGCCTCAGTTTTTAGCAGCAAAGTTTAAGCAAATGATAACCTAACGTTATGTAAAGTAAGTTGTCCGGGCTGTGAGCTCTCCTCGGGCAAAACTTACAACGCTGCACCGGTTCCTAATCTAATTCAATAAATTCATAAAACGTTAGGTTTACCTCAGTTTTTAGCACCAATGCTGACAAGCTAAAATTGGGGTGCAGACAACCGCGGCTAGTACAAATCACACTTACCTTGCTTGTTTGCCGTTCTCACGGGGGATGAAAAAATCTTCGCAGGGTGTCCGGACACAGCTCATATGTTCTCTGGAACCGTGAGCTCTCTCCTCGGGTGAAACTTTCAACGCTGCACTGATGGTTCCTAATATAAATCTAAAGCAAATCCTGTCGATCCCAATTGTGCCAAAGAGGCCGTTGTGGTAAATACAGTATTATACTTTATTTTTTTAAAATACAGGAAATCACTGTATTTGGTGTTTGACGTCATAGAAAATACCCATGATGCAACGGGAATTACAGTTATTTACTGTAAAGAGAATTTACAGTATTATACTGGGTGATATATAGTAAATAACTGTACAAATTACAGAAATGTCTAACAGTGTACATACTGACATAATAATGAATGTAAAACGGCTCGGGTTACGTCTGTAACCCTTGTTCCCTGAGAAGAGAACTCTCACTGCGTCGGAACGACACTTTGGGGATACTCCCTAAGCATTAGCGAATCTGAAGTCCGTATAGAAACTAAACCAATCTGATTGGCGTGCGTGATGACGTCACTGTGACGGCGTACCCGGAAGTATAAAGGGGGAGCCGGCGCGTTGAAACGGCAGCTATTGCTCTGAAGCATGCGCTCCAGGCGTGCCGAGGTGGGGTGACGCGACGCAGTGCTCGTTCTCAGGGAACAAGGGTTACAGACGTAACCCGAGCCGTTCCCTTTCGAGGGAACTCTCACTGTGTCGGAACAACACTTCGGGGAACGAGTACCCACTAGCCCACACCGAGGGTAGCGCCTGCCCTAGTGTGAAGCCGGAGACCGGGCACAACTAGGCCTTGAGTACTAGGACCTAGCGCCAGGCGCCGTAGGGAGATACTCCTCCACTCCTTCTTCTTCCATGCCCCAGCCGGTGAGGGAGGCGTCTGTTGAAACGGTTCCCCGGCAACAGTCAAGTCAACTTTATTTATATAGCGCTTTTAACAATGTAGATTGTTTCAAAGCAGCTTTACAGTGTTAAACAGCAAAATAATGCAGCCTAATTTTATTCAGCTGTATAGCCATTTGATGTCATCAGTTCATTTCAATTTCCATACAGTGACAGTGTGGGCTTTAGATCAATAATTAGATCAGTAATTTAGTTTATATGGTTAAATTAGTTTATTAATTAGATTTATTTCGATGTTTAGTTGAAAAATATAGTGGACGCTCCCAACACCGGCCCCTGGGACAGAAACCAAGGTTTCTTCCATATAACTAGGGAACGAAGGCATCTGCGCGTTACCCTGATCATACGGAAAGGATTCCCTCTGGGGGAAAACTCCTTGGTTTTCAACCAACACTGTCGAGGTCCCACGTGCAGCAGGTCAAAAGGTATCACGTTGGACGCTGCTGCCATGTGCCCCAGCACTCTCTGAAAGTGCTTCACAGTGAAGGTCTCTTCTCCGCCGTCACGTGAGGCGGGGGATGAAATGCCTGAAGAACCAAGGAACTGGACAACCCTGATGGAACAATGGGCACGTAGCCCGGCCCAGGGTGTAGGACGGCTTTAACTCCTACGGAGGCAACCCCAGGCAAGTCGGCGTTACCGCCAAGGCCTGGAGGTCCCCCACTTTATTTCCAGCGATGTAATTGCCAGGAGAAAAGCCACTCTCAAGGTCAGGTTCTTTGGTTCAGCCGACTCCAATGGCTCAAAGGGGGGCCTCAGCCAACCCTTCAAGAACCACTGCCAGATCCCAGGTTGGCAGTCTGGAACGAGCCACAGGCCTCATCCTCCAAGCCCCACGGAGGAACTGTACAACCAGCTGGTGCCTACCCAAGACCATCACCCAAAGGAGTGTGGAAAGCCCCATGGCAGCCACGGACACCCTGAGTGTGGACGGGGTTAGACCCGCAGAGAAGCGATCTTGGAGGAACTCCAGCACTGAAGCCACCGGCCAGTTAACTGGGTCCACCTCACGCTCCCTGCACCAAGTGGCTCACCACTTGGGGCTGTACAGTCTCCTTGAAGACGGAGCCCTGGAACTGAGTAAGGTCTCTATCACCTCTGCCGACAGGCCAGCCTCTAGGTACCTGACCACCTCAGGGGCCAGACCCAAAGGTTCCAAACCTCCGGCCGGGGGTGAAATATTGTGCCCCCCGCCTGAGATAGGAGATCCCTCCTCAGAGGAATCTGCCATGGAGGACCTGCCAACAGAGCTATGATATCCGAGAACCAAACTCGCGTCGGCCAACGGGGTACTACCAGAAGTAGACTGACCCCCTGTTGGCGGACCCTCTCCAGGACTCCCAGGAGCAGAGCAATCGGGGGAAATGCGTACAGACGCAGCCTCGGCCACGTCTGAACCATGGCATCCAACCCCAGCGGAGCTGGATGCGTGAGGGAAAACCACAATGGACAGTGGGATGTCTCGCGAGACGCAAACAGATCCACTTCCACTGGGCCGAACCTTTCACACATGGCCTCCACCACCTCCGGGTGGAGTCGCCACTCTGTTGACGTCTGTTGAAACGGATTCCCGGCAACAGGACACTCTCAACACTGGCCCCTGGGACAGAAACCAAGGTTTGTTCCATATGACTAGGGAACGAAGGCATCTGCGCTTTACCCTGATCATACGGAAAGGATTCCCTCTGGGGGAAAACCCCTTGGTTTCCAGCCACCACTGTAGGGGTCTCATGTGCAGCAGGCCAAAAGGTATCACGTTGGACGATGCTGCCCTGAGCCCCAGCACTCTACGAAATTGCTTCACAGTGATGCTGTGGCCTAGCCTTATTTCTGAGACCATCACCAGTATGGTCTCGACTCGTGCGGGAGACAATTGTGCCCGCATCGTCGTCAAGTCCCATACGATCCCTAGAACCGTAGTCCTCCGGGACGGCGTCAACACCCTGTTGTGTTGAGTCTCAGCCCCAAGCACCTTATATGGGCCAGAGCGACACCTCAATGCCGAACTCCCATCTCGTACGACTGGGCCAATATGCGCCAGTCGTCGAGACAATTCAGCACACGGATGCCCTGGAGTCTCAATGGAGCCAGAGCTGCATCCATGCACTTCATGAATGTGCGTGGGGAAAGAGCTAGACCGAAGGGAAGTCTTTCGGAGCTCTATGGGCGCACACGCTCGCTGGCCGGTCGCAAGTCCCTCCGGAGGCGACGAAGGCAGTGAGCGCGCGCGGGAAACCAGTGAGGCCTGAAGCATCATGGACGGCAGGAACCCAGCACTGATCTCCCGAGAGCTCCGGGGGGAAATTGACCTCGGTCGCTCCACCCCGGCATGGAAGGATGGAGATATGGAAGTATGCGTCCTTTAGATCTATCGTGACAAACTAGTCCTCGAACTGGATCTGACTCACGATGATGGGAACCGTGAGCATTTTGAATCTGAATCTCCTCAGAGACCGATTCAAATACCTCAGGTCTAAAATCGGACGCAACCCTCCATCCTTTTTGGGAACTATAAAGTACCGGCTGTAGAACCCGGACTCCCTCTCCGGCGGAGGAACACGCTCTATGGCTTCCTTCGCCAGCAAGGATTTTACTTCTAGTTCCATTACCCGAACCCGCTCTGGTACCACTGCAGTCCAGTTCAACCCCCTGAAACTTGGAGGAGGGTGACCGAACTGCAGTCTGTAACCCTTTTCTACAGTACGCAGGACCCATGTAGAAATATTCGGAAGGCATTTCCATGCGCTGAGATAATTTACTAAGGGAACCAGCCTCTCGAGGCTGGCGTCGGGTGTTACACGAGCCTCGTCCCCAACCTCCTGAAGCGGATGACCGGCAGGAAGTGGTTGGGAACGATTCTCTGTGTGCGAACGTGCGAGCTGCCCAGCCGCAGGTCTTTCCAGAGGCGGCTGGAGCAGCATGCGTTCGCGGGAAATCGATGTGGCCCGAAGCGTCCTAGACGGCGGGATTCCACATCGATTCCCCCAGAGCGCCGCAGAAGAAGCAACGTCGGTTGCCCCTCTGCGGGGGGGACCGCTCTTGGAAGTCCAGCCAAAGCTAGGACTTCTTCCCGGCAGCCTCCCGGCCTGGAGTACGCTCCTCAGAGCGCCTCCAGGAGCGGAAGACTGCTGGTGAGAACGGCGCCTCTGTTGCCAAGCTCCCGGAGGAAGGGCTCTAGAGGCAACGCTGTCCTTCTGCACCTGCCAGTGCGAGGAGCTGGCAGATGGCTGAGGCTGCCCCCTAAGGGCCGCCTTCCCAGGCTCTTGAGTGGCGAGGGAGGTACTGGCGGAAGGCCGTTGACTGCCTCTTCGCCTCCTGGTATTTGGCGACGACGGCCTCAACCGCGTCCCCAAATAAGCCAGAAGGCGAAATCGGGGAGTCTAGGAGGAAGGATTTATCCCTCTCCTTCATCCCCGACAGATTCAGCCAGAGATGCCTCTCCACAATCACCATAGAAGCCATGGACCGGCCAATAGCACGGGCCATCTCCCTGGTGATGCGGAGAGACAACTCTGCAGCCCTCCGTAGTTCCAGCACATCCTCCGGAGAGGGACCGTCGCCCTCATCGAGCTCTTTCAGGAGGTCAGCCTGGTAGGCCTGCAAGACAGATAATGTGTGCAGGGAACTACCAGCCGCCATATAAGCTTTGCCCACCAATAATGAGGTGTCCCGACAGGGCTTGGTGGGCAGCACCTGGGTCTACCGGGATGACGCAGAATCGGGGAAAAGATAGCTCATGAGAGCTTCTTCCACCCGAGGCATCGTCCCATAGCCCGCCTCGCGTGCCCCCAGAACACTGGAATAATCCAATACTGGAGGATTGGAAACACGCGAGGAATATGGCTTCCTCCAAGATCTACACACCTCGGTGTGTAGATCCGGGAAGAATGGTAAACCCCGGCGAGGTGTTTGGACCCGGCAAAAAAGAAACCGGTCGTCCAGCCTACTGGGTAGCTGAATTTCCTGCACTTCCTGTGGCCAAGTGATGTTCAACTTGGCCACCGCACGAGTCAACACCTCAATCAGCTCCTCTTGGGCGGGTGGATGAAGCGATGAAACACTTTCTGCTTCTCCACCCGCCCCGATGCAAAACCCATCCGGCTCCTCGGAACCAGAGAGAATAAGCATCGGATCCTCACCCCCGGGGGAAGAAGCCGCAGCACGGGCTTCCACACGGGGAGGAAGATCCTCAGAACTGTCAGACGAGGATTGGGAAAGTGCCGCAGCAGTCCCAAATCCCGCTGACAAGTCTTTCTGTGAACCCCATGATCTGTGACGCCGAGCCGCCTCAGCGACCGCAGGTCCAAAACCATGGGGCTCACGAGGCCGGCCGGCCTCATCGAACACGGCCAGCCGAGAGCGGAACAGTCTGAGTGTGAGCATCTCACAATGCTGACAGCCGAGCATGCTCAACACCCAGACACTGCACACAAAGCAGGTGTGTATCTGAGCCCGAAATGAAGCGGGGACACGGATGCACACACTGCTTAAACTCTCTCATATTTTCTCTTTTCCATCATTCACACACACTTTTTCAACTGGTACAAACAACAGTAAATAGACAGACAATTTCAACAGAGAGCGCTATGCTGAAGAGCAATAACTGCCGTTTCAATGCGCCGGATCCCCTTTTATACTTTTATACGTCACAGTGACGTCATCATGCACGCCAATCAGATTGGTTTAATTTCTATACGGACTTCAGATTCGCTAGTGCTTAGGGAGTATCCCCGAAGTGTCGTTCCGACGCAGTGTGAGTTCCCTCGAAAGGGAACCATTTATCCATCAAATAATTGAAAGAATTCTGCGTTGTTACAAAACAAACAAGCGAGAACAGTTTAGTCTTAGATGATGAAAATGCCTCAATCCTCCGGCACTTTCTGAGTAATCAATTAAAAATGAAAATACTCCTATGAGTAATTCATAACAGCATTTCTAATGGCGTCACAAGCAGAGGTTTGGTCTTAGATCACAGTATCTGTGTACTTTACATCTGTTATGATTATAAAGCACACTTTATGATTTGATGATAAACACAAGGACTTCCCTTTACACACAGACAGAGAGAAGCAAAAGAGTGTGTGTAAAGCAGTAATGCTTTCCTCTGGGCTGAGTTCACATTATACAGATTGATTTGTAAAAACTTTAATGAAAAACAAATTAACAACAATCATTTTGTGTGTGACTCCCCCTTCAAGGATTGTTACAAGTCCCTCCCGCGCCCACCATTTGGCAAATCGGATCACGCTTCCATCCTACTTTTGCCCGCATATAGGCAAAGACTCAAACAGGAAGCACCCGCCCTCAGAACCGTCCAGTGCTGGTCGGACCAATCAGATTCTATGCTACAGGACTGTTTTGATCACGCGGACTGGGAGATGTTCCGGTCGGCCTCTGATGACGACATCGAGGTTTACGCTGATAGCGTAACGTGTTTCATCAGGAAGTGCGTAGATGACGTTGTTCCGACCAAAACAATTCGGCTGTACCCTAACCAGAAGCCGTGGCTAAATGGGGATGTTCGCGCGGCACTCAATGTGCGGACCTTCACTTTTAACTCCGGTAACGCGGAGGAGCATAAACAAGCAAGTTATGCCCTCCGGAAAACCATCAGAGCAGCAAAACGGCAGTACAGGGACAAGATTGAAGGACAGTTCAACACCACCGACTCCAGAAGCATGTGGAGGGGAATTAACACCATCACGGACTATAAAGGGAACACAAACTCCACCGTGAACACCGCTGCCTCTCTCCCGGACGAGCTAAACACCTTCTATGCTCGCTTTGAGGGAACTAACACCGCCCTCGCGGAGAGAGAGCTCGCGGCTGAGGATACAGAGGTTAGTGCACTCTCTGTATCTGTCGCGGATGTAACCCGATCCTTCCGGCGGGTGAACGTCCGTAAAGCTGCGGGTCCAGACGGCATTCCCGGCCGTGTGATCAGAGCGTGCGCGCACCAACTGGCTGGAGTCTTCACGGACATTTTTAACCTGTCCCTCTCCCTGTCCGTGGTCCCCACATGCTTTAAAACGTCCACTATTGTTCCTGTACCTAAGCAGTCAAAAACCACCTGCTTAAACGACTGGCGTCCTGTTGCTCTGACCCCCATCATCAGCAAATGCTTTGAAAGACTAGTCAGAAACCACATCTGCTCTGTTCCCCCCCCCTCACTGGACCCACTGCAGTTTGCATACCGCACAAACCGTTCCACTGATGATGCCATTTCATCCACTATACACACTGCTCTCTCCCACCTGGAAAAGAGGAACACGTATGTGAGAATGCTGTTTGTGGACTACAGCTCAGCATTCAACACCATTGTGCCCTCCATACTTGACGGGAAACTCCGGGCTCTAGGCTTAAACAGCCTGTTATGCAGCTGGATCCTGGACTTCCTGTCAAACAGACGCCAGGTGGTCAGAATGGGCAGTAACATCTCCTCATCACTGACTCTCAACACTGGAGCCCCTCAGGGCTGCGTTCTCAGCCCACTCCTGTACTCTTTGTACACACATGACTGTGTGGCAACCCACAGCTCCAACACCATCATCAAGTTTGCTGACGATACGACGGTGGTAGGTCTCATCACTGACAATGATGAAACGGCCTACAGAGAGGAGGTGCACACTCTGACACGGTGGTGTCAGGAGCACAACCTCTCCCTCAACGTCAGCAAGACCAAGGAGCTGGTGGTCGACTTCAGGAGGAATGAGAGAGAACACCGCCCCATCACCATCGATGGAGCACCGGTGGAGAGAGTCAGCAGCTTCAAGTTCCTCGGTGTCCACATCATAGAGGAACTCTCATGGTCCGTCCACACTGAGGCCGTTGTGAAGAAGGCTCATCAGCGCCTTTTCTTCCTGCGACGGCTGAGGAGGTTTGGAATGAACCGCCACATCCTCACACGCTTCTACACCTGCACCATAGAGAGCCTGCTGACTGGCTGCATCACCACCTGGTACGGCAACAGTACCGCCCGCAGCCGCAAGGCCCTGCAAAGGGTAGTGCGCACGGCCAGCTGCATCATCGGAGGTGAGCTTCCCTCCCTCCAGGACATTTACGCCAGGCGATGTGTGAAGAGAGCTCAGAGGATCATCAGAGACTCTAGCCACCCGAACCATGGGCTGCTCTCACTGCTGCCATCAGGCAGACGGTACCGCAGCATCAGAACACGCACCAGCCGACTTCAGAACAGCTTCTTCCCACAAGCAATCAGACTACTTAACTCCTGATCCATCAGGATCATAACACACACTGGACAGAATATCACTCCGCACAACCCACTGTAGATACACACACATTATATACACGTTTATTTATCATACAGCATCTATTGCACTTTGGATTTCAATTTTTCAATCTGTGAATAATATTTATACTATACATTGTATATTATTATTACTATTATAGCGTAATGTATATTGTTTAGTGTATGTTTAGTGTATATTGTTTAAAGTATATGTATATTGTAAGTATGTGTATATTGTTTAAAGCTGTGAGAACTAAACTCACATTGTGTAAATTATTTATTGTTTATTGTAGTGTATACTGTGCTGTGAGTAATTGTGTGCGCATCAGATGTGTAATCTGTTGTTGCTTTAAATGTTGTACATGTCATGTCATGACTACTATGTTGCTCGGAACTGCACCTAAGAATTTCACCTACTGTTGCACTTGTGCATATGTAGAGTGACAAATAAAGTGATTTGATTTGATTTGATTTTGATCACAAACTTACACACTATAAAATATCTCAGACTCATCTTTTTGAAGCTAGAAACTCTCTGTATGTACGATGTGACTCAGTTGTTGACGAGAGTCAGTGATGATTCCCTCTCATTTAACCTTTACAATGAGAATATAACATACATGACCACTCCCTAAAGAAAGTGAAACAAATCACGTAACAAATATTCTGACATATGATCTAAAGGGACAAGGTGTGGCTCTCTGTACATCAGCATTTGCATCTTTGCATAGGGTTATGTCTTCTTCTGGTTATTCCAGTAATGAGGACAGAGAGAATGAGTTGGATTCAAAGAACAATACGGGCTACATTAACATGGATATAACGTTCTTCTAAAACTCGTTCAACCATCACGTGTTTGAATAGTGTGTGTGTGTGTGTGTGTGTGTGTGTGTGTGTGTGTGTGTGTGTGTGTGTGTGTGTGTGTGTGTGTGTGTGTGTGTGTGTGTGTGTGTGTGTGTGTGTGTGTGTGTGTTTATGAGTTAGTGAGACACAATATTATCACTCTGAGAATGTTCAGTATGTCTTATGACGTCTTGAGAAAGTTGCTATTTAGACTTATTATTAGGTAACACTTTTGTAATAATAATTCAATTAATAAATCATTAACAAACATTGTTTAACAGATCATTAGTCAATGAAGACTTCAGATGCAAAAGCCTATAAGTCCGTCTGACAATTTTCTTTAAAATAAGCATTTTTGGCAGGCTTCCATGTATAGGTTTCTACCTTAGTACCGGTATTTCTGAATGGGCTGAGGCTGGGATTTAGTGGGTTTGAAGTGAAAGTATTTTATGAATGTATAATATATGCGGAGCATTCACTCAGTATCGTTATCTCATTTTTGACCGAAGTGGCTTTTAGAGGCTTTTGCTTCTGAACTCTTCATCTACACTCAACTAAAGGATTATTAGGAGCACCACTAATACTGTGTTTGACCCCCTTTGGCCTTCAGAACTGCCTTAATTCTACGTGGCATTGATTCATCAAGGAGCTGAAAGCATTCTTTAGAAATGTTGGCCCATATTGATAGGAGAGCATCTTGCAGTTGATGGAGATTTGTGGGATGCACATCCAGGGCACGAAGCTCCCGTTCCACCACATCCCAAAGATGCTCTATTGGGTTGAGATCTGGAGACTGTGGGGGCCATTTTAGTCCAGTGAACTCATTGTCATGTTCAAGAAACCAATTTGAAATGATTGGAGCTTTGTGACATGGGGCATTATCCTGCTGGAAGTAGCCATCAGAGGATGGGCACATGCTGGTCATAAAGGGATGGACATGGTCAGAAACAATGCTCAGGTAGGCCGTGGCATTTAAACCATGCCCAATTGGCACTAAGGGGCCTAAAGTGTGCCAAGAAAACATCCCCCACACCATTACACCACCACCACCAGCCTGCACAGTGGTAACAAGGCATGATGGATCCATGTTCTCATTCTGTTTACGCCAAATTCTGACTCTACCATCTGAATGTCTCAACAGAAATCCAGACTCATCAGACCAGGCAACATTTTTCCAGTCTTCAACTGTCCAATTTTGGTGAGCTGGTGCAAATTGTAGCCTCTTTTTCCTATTTGTAGTGGAGATGAGTGGTACCCGGTGGGGTCTTCTGCTGTTGTAGCCCATCCGCCTCAAGGTTGTGCGTGTTGTGGCTCACAAATGCTTTGCTGCATACCTCGGTTGTAACGAGTGGTTATTTCAGTCAAAGTTGCTCTTCTATCAGCTTGAATCAGTCGGCCCATTCTCCTCTGACCTCTAGCATCAACAAGGCATTTTGGCCCACAGGACTGCCCCATACTGGATGTGTTTCCCTTTTCACACCATTCTTTGTAAACCCTAGAAATGGTTGTGCCCACCCTTTGCAGCTCCAAAAGCTTCAGCTTTTCTGGCAAGGCTTTCCTCAAGGTTTAGGAGTGTGTTTATGGGGATTTTTGTCCATTTTTCTAGATGGCCGGGTGCGTAGCTTACCTGGGGAACACATGGCACCAGGTGCACTATGGGAAGAAGGCGTAGCTTACCTGGGGAACACATGGCACAGGTGCACTATGGGAAGAAGGCGTGGCTTACCTGGGGAACACATGGCACCAGGTGCACTATGGAAAGAAGGCGTAGCTTACCTGGGGAACACATGGCACCAGGTGCACTATGGGAAGAAGGCGTGGCTTACCTGGGGAACACATGGCACCAGGTGCACTATGGGAAGAAGGCGTGGCTTACCTGGGGAACACATGGCACAGGTGCACTATGGGAAGAAGGCGTGGCTTATCTGGGGAACACATGGCACCAGGTGCACTATGGGAAGAAGGCGTGGCTTACCTGGGGAACACATGGCACCAGGTGCACTATGGGAAGAAGGCGTGGCTTACCTGGGGAACACATGGCACAGGTGCACTATGGGAAGAAGGCGTGGCTTATCTGGGGAACACATGGCACCAGGTGCACTATGGGAAGAAGGCGTGGCTTACCTGGGGAACACATGGCACCAGGTGCACTATGGGAAGAAGGCGTATCTGACCTGGGGAACACATGGCACCAGGTGCACTATGGGAAGAAGGCGTATCTGACCTGGGGAACACATGGCACCAGGTGCACTATGGGAAGAAGGCGTGGCTTACCTGGGGAACACATGGCACCAGGTGCACTATGGGAAGAAGGCGTATCTGACCTGGGGAACACATGGCACCAGGTGCACTATGGGAAGAAGGCGTGGCGGCGGAGGCAGTGATGCTTTGGGCAATGTTCTGCTGGGAAACCTTGGGTCCTCCATCATGTGGATGTGACTTTGACACGTCCCACCTACCTAAGCATTGTTGAGCCCATGTCCAGCCTCTCATGGAGACGGTATTCCCTGTGGCTGTGGCTCTTTCAGCAGATAATGCGATGAAGAGATCATCAGTGTTATTCACTTCACCTGTCATTGGTCATAATGTTATGCCTGATTGGTGTATATGGTGTCGTGCTTACTACTTTAAAAAAAATCGAACAGCTGTTTTTGGACTTAAAAGTTTAGTACAGGATATTCTTATAGTATGGCGGCCTCTTATATGTCAAAAGCTCAAGGAAATTTTGATTTCTCAATTCATTACCACTTTAAGGCAGAAAAAAATAAGACTGTGAAAAATTGACTTAAGTTATATGAAAAAGTGCAAGTTGTCAACTTGAAATGAAAATTACATTGAAATAACTAAAGTGTATTTAATTTTTTACAGTGTTGCTACAAAAATTTTTTCCTCATTTTGTCACAGGTTCCCTGTATGTCCTTAGGCCTCTTATTGTTATGTTTAATGCATTAGTTTTGTATATTCCGTGGTTTTATGTATATATTTTATATAAACATTGTATAAGCATCTCAAGCTCCCTGTTCTCTCTAGTCCGTTGGTCCTGGTGTCATCTATGCTGCCAGTGTTCACTACCGCCATCTTGTGTGTTTGGACTGCACACTTGTTTTCCTCCTCACCTCCACCTCCGTCCTCATGGGCCTGACCCTCCATCCCTCCCTCTGTTCCGCCTCCGCTCCACCTCCTCCTGGACTTTAGTGTTTGTTTGTGGAGCGTCTGGAATCCTTTAGGGGACGCTTATTCACCTTAGGACTCTTATTGTCTTGTTTATTGCGTTAGTTTCCTGTGATGGTTTTGTAGTCGTTGTATCGTTTCATTGGTTGTCTCGATTGTTAGCCATGTTTGCTTTGCTCTCTTTCTTTCTGCACCTTAAGTAAGTACGAGTATGTAAGACACTTTATTGTCATCAGTACAGGTACATTTAGAGTGGCAGCTCTCAAAACAAAAGAAACATTTACTCCTTAAATATAGACATACACATGAAATTACAGAAGAGAAACATTATGCACATTGTATCAGAAGTGTTATGGTGCATGTGTTGAATGTCCTTCAAACACAAACAGTCCTCAGTCCTCAATAGTTGTGAAGAATGAAAGAGTTTCTGTGGAGAATGAAGAGGCTGTGGAGGAGCAGAAGGTCTGAGGGCAGCTTTGGCAAAGGAGCTGTGCTTTAACTAATGTCCTGGAGTTAATGGGATTCACTCGCGTGAGAGTGTGAGTGTGTGTGTGTGTGAGTGTGTGTGTGTGTGTGTGAGTGCTAGATTTAGTTGTTTTGTGTATTACAATAGTTCAATAAAGTCTTGTTTGTATTTAAAACTTACTGTCTTAAAATGCTGAGTTGATAAGTCAATTGAGCGCTGGGCGATTTATTTGAGCTGTAAAACTGTTATCCTGTCAAAGTTCCCTATAAATACAATAGTGTAATTATTCATTCCCTTTGAGCTAAATGTTCCTGTGTCCCTTACAGCCACTCTTCTCTCTATATGGCACACAGTCTTAAAGGTGCCCTAGAATGAAAAATTGAATGAACCTTGCCATAGTTGAATAACAAGAGTTCAGTGCATGTAAATCACAAACAGTGAGTCTCAAACACCATTGTCTCCTCCTTCATTTGTAAATCTCGTTTGTGAAAAACACCACGGAAAAATAGACAAATCTCAACGTAACACCAGCAGTGATGCAATACACAGGATCATTAATATGTACCCCCCCAACATTTTCATAAGCAAGCACATGTTCACTATCTGGCGAAACTGCGCAGCCGAATCAACTGGAGTTCTGCAGCCTGACGCGAGGACAGTGAACATGGCAGATCATGGACACAGATGTTGTGTTCCAGCTGTGCAGGGGATGTGAAGACGGTTCATTCTCTTCCCACAGATAAAACATGTCAACAGGCATGGCTGATGTTTATTTATAATCGGATACCGCAACAATTTATTTCAAAGTTGTTAGTTTGCTCAGCCCATTTCACCACGGACAGTTTTTCAAACCCGGGACAATATCAAGCAGGCTTGGCTCAGCGTCCGACACTGAAGAAAGGGCCAATTCCAACCATATTCCCATGAGCAGGGATTTATCCACTTCTTGACTGTCTAAACCATTTCTGATTAAATTGAAAGTTTCTTAGAGAGACAACATTAACGATAATATCCCCGTTGTTGTCTAGATCCAACGCAAGATGCTAGTACAGTAACAATAGGATAATCCGAGTAGCTTGCATAACTAAATGGCTAAATAAATCAAATTTTAAATCAGTACTCTACTGTCAAACTCAAACGTTACTGTACAAACAACATATTTAAGCGCTACCCAGTTCAGTTTGTGATTCAAAGTGAAGACGCTATCATTGTAAAATCATACAGAGACACATTACAATAATTCAAATGTTTTTACAATGCTAATAAAGTTATGATTGCTGATGTGTATATTTAATGCTATATGCTAGTTATGGTTTAGGCTGAAGTTCTGGTATGGACGTAATGATTTTGCAGGTTCCTAATTAAAATAAAGACTTAACTCACCATTCAGAAGCGTTCATTTCCAATCTCAAAACATGTTGTTCCTCAAAATCTGCATCTTCGTCAAAAACAGCCTAAAACATATAAGCCTAATCTCTCCATTGTCATGACGATCAGGTATCATTGAGCCGCAGTGAAACAGCCAATCAGAGCAGAACTCTGCATTAATATTCATGAGCCTTCCAAATAAGGCAAAAACAGACCATTTCATCCTGGGGAAGATTTCTAGAGTTGTAAATGGACCTGTAAAACCGTAGCTGGACAATTATTGACCTTAAATAAGCCATATACCCTCTATGTAGATACCAGAGAACAATTTAAAATGTTGTTTCAAATCATTCTAGGGCACCTTTAAGACAGAAATACTCCAGACAGCAGGGTAACATTGATAACTATATTGGGTTTTGATCCAAACCATCATTTTGGTTGAGATTGACATATCAATGTTTAAAGAGTGTTCTGTATCAGTATTGAAAGTGTGATGGAAGTCAACAGCACACACAGACGGTGATCTTGAACTAACAGTGATTTGTAGTTGATGAGCACAAGATCATGCAGGTGTGTGTCTCTGCAGAACACTAGTGGGCGTTTCCCAATCAGTGGGGCGTTTTCAGACCATGATGGGTATTTACTATGGGATGATTTTAGACTCCAAATGATTAATAAATGCACACACTAATCCGTGAACTTGATAAATGTTGCAGACATGTTTTACCATCCACAAACAAATGCCTTTTAACTTGTGTGTGCAAAATACAGAATTACATGAATGTGCAGTGATTTGTACAATAGAGCCATAGTTGTGAATACAAAACTGTGATTGTGTATTAATGTATAAGTCCGAATGTGTGTGTGCAGCGAGTGAGATGTGCATTTGTGGGTCCGGTGATGCGCGTGCATTCATTGACTCGTTTGTGAGTCGATCCTGTTTGATTAATGTGGATTTTGAGACTTTCATTTTGCCAGTTTGGCCTTGCACGATCCACACACACACACACACACACACACACACACACACACACACACACACACACACACACACACACACACACACACACACACACACACACACACACACACACACACACACACACACACACACACACACACACACACACACACACACACACACTCTGCCTATGAGACGCTTCATGTGTCCTCGTTATAAAGACGAGGAGACGCTTCACAGGCTGACGGTAAACAGGTATTATAGGCTACTGTGTATAGGGGAGCAGATTAAATCCGGTTATGAACACAACATTGTTCATCACAACATTTTTCTCCCACAGAAAACCATTATAAAATGCTTAATATATAGCGCATGTTCAATAAAGTGTAGTTTACTTTTACTTCTTTTGATATTGAAGCATTAATAGAGTTCAGAAAATTAGAATAAATATACAGAATTGAACAGTAGTATAATCAAAGTTTGAATATTTTGTGGTGAGCAGCTTTTTTGAGATTATTATATGAACATTCTTGAATGTGACTGTATGAAAACTGAACGGACTTGTTCAGTAATATCCTGCTTTCTTCTTCAGATTTCAGAGAACCCAAAGGAGAAGAGGCAGTCGTCTGACGCAAGCCAGATTTCTAAAACCTGAACCGTTGGACCAGCTTCTTTTTTAAAGAAGGATCTGAATATGAGATCAATTTCCACAAAAACACTTTTTGCACATTTTATAAATGTACCCTATGAACTTATCCTTCCAGAAGTCACTGAGGCTTCCCCTGACTGTCCCAGGAACAGATCCAGAGCTGAAGAAAACAGCTCCATCTGCTGGTGAGTAACAGCAGTACAAACTTGAGCTCTGTCAGATGGAGTTAGAGAGTGTGTGTGTGTGTGTGTGTGTGTGTGTGTGTGTGTGTGTGTGTGTGTGTGTGTGTGTGTGTGTGTGTGTGTGTGTGTGTGTGTGTGTGTGTGTGTGTGTGTGTGTGTGTGTGTGTGTGTTCCTCTGATGCACTCATTTACCCATTGAAGTGTTGCATTATGAAATAATTAAATATATCCTCCTGGGACCCAAGAATAGACTTCTGTCCAGTGTAGTGGTCATTATATTTGAGTGCATTTCTCTGACATCATCATGTCACATGTCACAGTCGGGATGTCCAGTGATGAGCACATCCGGGGCTTTGCAGAGATACTCATGTGTGGAGGTTTCACCAGGACAGCAGCTTCTTCTTGCTCTTTAAAAACGGCTGACATTAATGTTTAGCACTCTTATGGAAATATGATCATATTTTTTAATTATAATTTAAATCAGATTAATTTTCAAATTGTTTGTTATAAATCAACATCTCAGGAAAATGTTCTGGTGTTTCTGATCAAAATATGACTTTCTGTTCCAGAACAGGGCATTGATTCATAAATGAGCACTGTAGAGACACCAGGACTAAATCAGGCATTCTGGAGACATATCAATATCAATATTACTATGAAATATTAGATATTATTTTGAAAATGTTGCCAATTATTTCACTTCTATTTTCATTACATGTTGCACCAAGAACACATTAATATGCAAATTAGATGCAGTGTATAGATGCATTGTATTGAATGGGAAAATCCAAGCATGGCCATTTTACCCACATATTTCATAAAGTAAAATGGTATATCAATGCATTCCATTATATCTTTCACGACATAGTTCATAATCATCTTTAAACAAAGTTTGTTTAAAAAAAATCCTGAAACCTAAAAATGTATCGGTGAATTAAAAATAAATGCCATTGTTTTTGCCTATACATGTAATTTCATGTCATTTAATTTTTTTAACAACTGAGTCCTGCTGTCACTACAGAGGACATATCATAACATACGAATAAAATATCATTTTTCAAAATCAAATATTTTTCCATTTGTTTCTTATGCTCTAAACAATGTAATGACATGACAAATACTATACTACACTTTTTTTCTGGGTCCCAGGAGGATAATTATGAAATATGAAGTAATATAATGTAATATGTAATAGAAGAATAATGTACGCATACTAACATATGGCAAGTATTTCGCTTGCAATCATTTATTCTTCACATTACTTGTAAGACTCGTAAAGTAAGATCTGGGGTTTGAACATCAGCTTCAGTTTTCCTGGCTTTTATTGTGTTCATTTAAGTTCATTATGTTCTTTGTAAATACTGTTCATTAATTCACTTTATGAGATGTGAGATTCTTCCAGAAGTCATAGATCCTCTTCTTAATATAAGTCATGAATCGTTGTCATCAGGATATGTCCCCAGAGCTGTCAGCTGAATGGATTATCAGGAAATGTGGGGTTAGTTTTCACTGTTAAGGCCAAGTATATCCTTCACCTTTACTCATCCGTGAGGGTCAGCGCACAGTGTGTTCGTCATCAGAACAGCACACGTGTACTCAGGGCCGGCCCAAGCCCTTATGGGCCCTAAGCAGAATTGTATTTGGGGGCCACCAATACGATTGACTATTGTCAATTCTTGATCATTCGCACACCCAGTATCAGTGTTAGTGGCTGTAGCTGTGTCTGCATCATGTCTGGCTGTCATGTTTTTACCCTTATAAAGTTTTTAATTGTATCAGGTGTTAATACTCAAAGTCTTACAGTACTACAGCTCACACTGGGATATGCACTTTATTTTAAAGTATTCTCTTATGCTGAACATGCTCACTTTACCCCATGATTCTTTGATGAAGAGAAGGTTCAAAAGGACAGCATTTCCCTGAAATAGAAAGCTTTCTTTCAAAAATCCTAAACTGTTGTCAACTCTGATAATCATAAATGTTTGTTGAGAATCAAATCCTCATATGAGAAGGATTTCTGAAGGGTCATGTGACACTGAAGACTGGAGGAATGATGATAAATTCAGCTCTGATCACAGGAATAAATCACACTTTACTATATATTCACTCACATAGAGAACCGCTGTTTTACATTATAATAATATTTCACATTATTACTGTTTTTACTGTAGCTATTTTTGATTAAATAAATGCCTTGGTGAGCTGAAGTTATTTTAAAAAACATTTTTTTGCATTCCATTCGACTGTTAAAAACTTCCTAAATGTAGGCTACACAACTTATGATTCCAAAGGGACGATAAAGCACTCGCAGAAAAACATCTACTGAGAAACTGAAGCTCTGCTGTAGCTACTCCGTCCAAAACATGCCGCACGCCAGACCAGATATTCGCTCTAAACCAGCGCATTCTCAAATCCATCCATTCATAAAGAGGTTTCCGGGCAACTGACGAGTGCGGTTTAGCAGATGTTTCTCGCACTTGGACTTTGACCCCAGGCTAACAAGCGAATAGTGTCCAGTCCATGGGGCTCGTGCAGTGCTGTCAGAATCAATCCGTGCAGAAATTAGAAAGCTTAACATTTAGCAGTTTATTTAGTAATTGTTTAAGCCCAATTCACGGTTTCAATCATCATAAAATAACATGCAGCAAAACGTCTTTTCATGTGCTCTTGGGTTAACCCTAACCCTAACCCCTGACACCGAACTAATCGCTTCTGCCTTGGGCCGGCTCTGCGTGTACTGAACACACATGCACATTTACATTTTTTGCAGTAAGGCCAGGAGAGGTATCGCAGCTCATCGCATGCCTGTGTACGCATAAGAGTCAAGTCAAGTATGCTTTGCAAAGCTGTGCGTCTGACTTTGGCTCCCTCACTTCCACTACTCAGCGATCCCTCTCACCAGAGTATTAATCACACACACCTGCCACCAATCAATACACTCATCAGCACCACATAAAAGCACTCGGGTCATTCTGTGTCTGGCCTTCAACAAGAAAGGACTCTCAATGTTTCCAGGGCTCCTACAAAGATCCTCATCCCTGTGGATTATTACCCCAGTGCTGCCATGCTGAGGTGTGTGCCCATCTGCCAGCTCATCATCTGCTCCACCTGTAAGAGAAAGACACTGTTATTATCCATCATTCAACACTGTTTACATCTACTCACCTGTTCACAGTGTGTCTGCTGTGTGCACTCAATAAAGTGTCTGGATTCACTTGATCCCTTCTCAGTGTGTATTTCCTGACGGTGATGATACTATAGTTCTTCAAAACCTGACAAAACACACAAATTCACCAAAAATAATGGAATGTATAGATGATATAAAATATCGAAGTACTTTTTTTTTTTTCAGAAGAAAAACAAGTTAGGACCAAAAC
>CM042246.1:58021974-58049474 GCA_023566225.1 Romanogobio albipinnatus | reverse complement strand
ATCCGTAGGGTTTAATATGGAGTCGCTCTAACAGCTTCAGCTCTTCTGGGAAGGCTTTCCTCAAGGTTTAGGAGTGTGTTTATGGGGATTCTTGGTCTTTATGGAGCGCAGTCATGCTGGGACAGGAAGGGGCCGTCTCCAAACTGCTCCCACAAAGTTGGGAGCATGAAATTGTCCAAAATGTCTTGGTGAAGCATTAAGAGTTCCTTTTAATGGAACTAACCCCTGAAAAACAACCCCAACCCATAATCCCCCCTCCACCAAACTTTACACTTGGCACAATGCAGTCAGGCAAGTCCCGTTCTCCTGACAACCGCCAAACCCAGACTCGCCCATGGGATTGTCAGACAGAGAAGCGTGATTGGTCACTCAGAGAACACGTCTCCACTGCTCTAGAGTCCAGTGGTGGCACGCTTTACCCCACTGCATCCCACGCTTTGCATTGCACTTGGTGATGTAAGGCTTGGATGAGCTGCTCGGCCATGGAAACCCATTCCATGAAGCTCTACACACTGTTCTTGAGCTCATCTGAAGGCAACAGAAGTTTGGAGGTCTGGAGCTCTTGACTCTGCAGAAAGTTGGCCACTTCTGTGACCCTCAGCATGCGCTGACCCCGCTCTGTGACCCTCAGCATGCACTGACCCCGCTCTGTGACCCTCATCATGCGCTGACCCCGCTCTGTGGCTGAGTTGCTGTTGTTCCCAATGGCTTCCAATTTGTTCTAATCCCACTAACAGTTGAGCGTGGAATATTTAGTAGTGAGGAAATGTCCCGAATGGACTTATTGCAGAGGTGTCCAGAGATCACGGCCCCACGCTTGAGTTCTCTGAGCTCCTGAGAGCGGCCCATTCTCTCACTGATGTGTGTAGAAGCGTCTGCAGGTCTAGAGCTTGAGTTCTCTGAGCTCCTGAGAGCGGCCCATTCTCTCACTGATGTGTGTAGAAGCGTCTGCAGGTCTAGAGCTTGAGTTCTCTGAGCTCCTGAGAGCGGCCCATTCTCTCACTGATGTGTGTAGAAGCGTCTGCAGGTCTAGAGCTTGAGTTCTCTGAGCTCCTGAGAGCGGCCCATTCTCTCACTGATGTGTGTAGAAGCGTCTGCAGGTCTAGAGCTTGAGTTCTCTGAGCTCCTGAGAGCGGCCCATTCTCTCACTGATGTGTGTAGAAGCGTCTGCAGGACTAGAGCTTGAGTTCTCTGAGCTCCTGAGAGCGGCCCATTCTCTCACTGATGTGTGTAGAAGCGTCTGCAGGACTAGAGCTTGAGTTCTCTGAGCTCCTGAGAGCGGCCCATTCTCTCACTGATGTGTGTAGAAGCGTCTGCAGGTCTAGAGCTTGAGTTCTCTGAGCTCCTGAGAGCGGCCCATTCTCTCACTGATGTGTGTAGAAGCGTCTGCAGGTCTAGAGCTTGAGTTCTCTGAGCTCCTGAGAGCGGCCCATTCTCTCACTGATGTGTGTAGAAGCGTCTGCAGGACTAGAGCTTGAGTTCTCTGAGCTCCTGAGAGCGGCCCATTCTCTCACTGATGTGTGTAGAAGCGTCTGCAGGTCTAGAGCTTGAGTTCTCTGAGCTCCTGAGAGCGGCCCATTCTCTCACTGATGTGTGTAGAAGCGTCTGCAGGTCTAGAGCTTGAGTTCTCTGAGCTCCTGAGAGCGGCCCATTCTCTCACTGATGTGTGTAGAAGCGTCTGCAGGTCTAGAGCTTGAGTTCTCTGAGCTCCTGAGAGCAGCCCATTCTCTCACTGATGTGTGTAGAAGCGTCTGCAGGTCTAGAGCTTGAGTTCTCTGAGCTCCTGAGAGCGGCCCATTCTCTCACTGATGTGTGTAGAAGCGTCTGCAGGACTAGAGCTTGAGTTCTCTGAGCTCCTGAGAGCGGCCCATTCTCTCACTGATGTGTGTAGAAGCGCCTGCAGGTCTAGAGCTTCAGTTCTCTGAGCTCCTGAGAGCGGCCCATTCTCTCACTGATGTGTGTAGAAGCGCCTGCAGGACTAGAGCTTGAGTTCTCTGAGCTCCTGAGAGCGGCCCATTCTCTCACTGATGTGTGTAGAAGCGCCTGCAGGTCTAGAGCTTCAGTTCTCTGAGCTCCTGAGAGCGGCCCATTCTCTCACTGATGTGTGTAGAAGCGTCTGCAGGCCTAGAGCTTGAGTTCTCTGAGCTCCTGAGAGCGGCCCATTCTCTCACTGATGTGTGTAGAAGCGCCTGCAGGTCTAGAGCTTGAGTTCTCCGAGCTCCTGGGAGCGGCCCATTCTCTCACTGATGTGTGTAGAAGCGCCTGCAGGTCTAGAGCTTGAGTTCTCCGAGCTCCTGGGAGCGGCCCATTCTCTCACTGATGTGTGTAGAAGCGCCTGCAGGTCTAGAGCTTGAGTTCTCTGAGCTCCTGAGAGCGGCCCATTCTCTCACTGATGTGTGTAGAAGCGTCTGCAGGCCTAGAGCTTGAGTTCTCCGAGCTCCTGAGAGCGGCCCATTCTCTCACTGATGTGTGTAGAAGCGCCTGCAGGCCTAGAGCTTGAGTTCTCTGAGCTCCTGAGAGCGGCCCATTCTCTCACTGATGTGTGTAGAAGCGTCTGCAGGACTAGAGCTTGAGTTCTCTGAGCTCCTGAGAGCGGCCCATTCTCTCACTGATGTGTGTAGAAGCGTCTGCAGGCCTAGAGCTTGAGTTCTCTGAGCTCCTGAGAGCGGCCCATTCTCTCACTGATGTGTGTAGAAGCGTCTGCAGGACTAGAGCTTGAGTTCTCTGAGCTCCTGAGAGCGGCCCATTCTCTCACTGATGTGTGTAGAAGCGTCTGCAGGACTAGAGCTTGAGTTCTCTGAGCTCCTGAGAGCGGTCCATTCTCTCACTGATGTGTGTAGAAGCGCCTGCAGGTCTAGAGCTTCAGTTCTCTGAGCTCCTGAGAGTGGCCCATTCTCTCACTGATGTGTGTAGAAGCGTCTGCAGGACTAGAGCTTGAGTTCTCTGAGCTCCTGAGAGCGGCCCATTCTCTCACTGATGTGTGTAGAAGCGTCTGCAGGACTAGAGCTTGAGTTCTCTGAGCTCCTGAGAGCGGCCCATTCTCTCACTGATGTGTGTAGAAGCGCCTGCAGGCCTAGAGCTTGAGTTCTCTGAGCTCCTGAGAGCGGCCCATTCTCTCACTGATGTGTGTAGAAGCGTCTGCAGGCCTAGAGCTTGAGTTCTCTGAGCTCCTGAGAGCGGCCCATTCTCTCACTGATGTGTGTAGAAGCGTCTGCAGGCCTAGAGCTTGAGTTCTCTGAGCTCCTGAGAGCGGCCCATTCTCTCACTGATGTGTGTAGAAGCGTCTGCAGGTCTAGAGCTTGAGTTCTCTGAGCTCCTGAGAGCGGCCCATTCTCTCACTGATGTGTGTAGAAGCGTCTGCAGGTCTAGAGCTTGAGTTCTCTGAGCTCCTGAGAGCGGCCCATTCTCTCACTGATGTGTGTAGAAGCGTCTGCAGGCCTAGAGCTTGAGTTCTCTGAGCTCCTGAGAGCGGCCCATTCTCTCACTGATGTGTGTAGAAGCGTCTGCAGGCCTAGAGCTTGAGTTCTCTGAGCTCCTGAGAGCGGCCCATTCTCTCACTGATGTGTGTAGAAGCGTCTGCAGGCCTAGAGCTTGAGTTCTCTGAGCTCCTGAGAGCGGTCCATTCTCTCACTGATGTGTGTAGAAGCGTCTGCAGGACTAGAGCTTGAGTTCTCTGAGCTCCTGAGAGCGGCTCATTCTCTCACTGATGTGTGTAGAAGCGTCTGCAGGCCTAGAGCTTGAGTTCTCTGAGCTCCTGAGAGCGGCCCATTCTCTCACTGATGTGTGTAGAAGCGTCTGCAGGACTAGAGCTTGAGTTCTCTGAGCTCCTGAGAGCGGCCCATTCTCTCACTGATGTGTGTAGAAGCGTCTGCAGGACTAGAGCTTGAGTTCTCTGGGCTCCTGAGAGCGGCCCATTCTCTCACTGATGTGTGTAGAAGCGTCTGCAGGTCTAGAGCTTGAGTTCTCTGAGCTCCTGAGAGCGGCCCATTCTCTCACTGATGTGTGTAGAAGCGTCTGCAGGTCTATAGCTTGAGTTCTCTGAGCTCCTGAGAGCGGCCCATTCTCTCACTGATGTGTGTAGAAGCGTCTGCAGGTCTATAGCTTGAGTTCTCTGAGCTCCTGAGAGCGGCCCATTCTCTCACTGATGTGTGTAGAAGCGTCTGCAGGCCTAGAGCTTGAGTTCTCTGAGCTCCTGAGAGCGGCCCATTCTCTCACTGATGTGTGTAGAAGCGTCTGCAGGCCTAGAGCTTGAGTTCTCTGAGCTCCTGAGAGCGGCCCATTCTCTCACTGATGTGTGTAGAAGCGTCTGCAGGACTAGAGCTTGAGTTCTCTGAGCTCCTGAGAGCGGCCCATTCTCTCACTGATGTGTGTAGAAGCGTCTGCAGGTCTAGAGCTTGAGTTCTCTGAGCTCCTGAGAGCGGCCCATTCTCTCACTGATGTGTGTAGAAGCGTCTGCAGGACTAGAGCTTGAGTTCTCTGAGCTCCTGAGAGCGGCCCATTCTCTCACTGATGTGTGTAGAAGCGTCTGCAGGACTAGAGCTTGAGTTCTCTGAGCTCCTGAGAGCGGCCCATTCTCTCACTGATGTGTGTAGAAGCGTCTGCAGGTCTAGAGCTTGAGTTCTCTGAGCTCCTGAGAGCGGCCCATTCTCTCACTGATGTGTGTAGAAGCGTCTGCAGGTCTAGAGCTTGAGTTCTCTGAGCTCCTGAGAGCGGCCCATTCTCTCACTGATGTGTGTAGAAGCGTCTGCAGGACTAGAGCTTGAGTTCTCTGAGCTCCTGAGAGCGGCCCATTCTCTCACTGATGTGTGTAGAAGCGTCTGCAGGCCTAGAGCTTGAGTTCTCTGAGCTCCTGAGAGCGGCCCATTCTCTCACTGATGTGTGTAGAAGCGTCTGCAGGTCTAGAGCTTGAGTTCTCTGAGCTCCTGAGAGCGGCCCACTCTCTCACTGATGTGTGTAGAAGCGTCTGCAGGCCTAGAGCTTGAGTTCTCTGAGCTCCTGAGAGCGGCCCATTCTCTCACTGATGTGTGTAGAAGCGTCTGCAGGCCTAGAGCTTGAGTTCTCTGAGCTCCTGAGAGCGGTCCATTCTCTCACTGATGTGTGTAGAAGCGTCTGCAGGTCTAGAGCTTGAGTTCTCTGAGCTCCTGAGAGCGGCCCATTCTCTCACTGATGTGTGTAGAAGCGTCTGCAGGCCTAGAGCTTGAGTTCTCTGAGCTCCTGAGAGCGGCCCATTCTCTCACTGATGTGTGTAGAAGCGTCTGCAGGTCTAGAGCTTGAGTTCTCTGAGCTCCTGAGAGCGGCCCATTCTCTCACTGATGTGTGTAGAAGCGTCTGCAGGTCTAGAGCTTGAGTTCTCTGAGCTCCTGAGAGCGGCCCATTCTCTCACTGATGTGTGTAGAAGCGTCTGCAGGCCTAGAGCTTGAGTTCTCTGAGCTCCTGAGAGCGGCCCATTCTCTCACTGATGTGTGTAGAAGCGTCTGCAGGACTAGAGCTTGAGTTCTCTGAGCTCCTGAGAGCGGTCCATTCTCTCACTGATGTGTGTAGAAGCGTCTGCAGGTCTAGAGCTTGAGTTCTCTGAGCTCCTGAGAGCGGCCCATTCTCTCACTGATGTGTGTAGAAGCGTCTGCAGGCCTAGAGCTTGAGTTCTCTGAGCTCCTGAGAGCGGTCCATTCTCTCACTGATGTGTGTAGAAGCGTCTGCAGGTCTAGAGCTTGAGTTCTCTGAGCTCCTGAGAGCGGCCCATTCTCTCACTGATGTGTGTAGAAGCGTCTGCAGGACTAGAGCTTGAGTTCTCTGAGCTCCTGAGAGCGGCCCATTCTCTCTCTGATGTGTGTAGAAGCGTCTGCAGGTCTAGAGCTTGAGTTCTCTGAGCTCCTGAGAGCGGCCCATTCTCTCACTGATGTGTGTAGAAGCGTCTGCAGGCCTAGAGCTTGAGTTCTCTGAGCTCCTGAGAGCGGTCCATTCTCTCACTGATGTGTGTAGAAGCGTCTGCAGGTCTAGAGCTTGAGTTCTCTGAGCTCCTGAGAGCGGCCCATTCTCTCACTGATGTGTGTAGAAGCGTCTGCAGGCCTAGAGCTTGAGTTCTCTGAGCTCCTGAGAGCGGTCCATTCTCTCACTGATGTGTGTAGAAGCGTCTGCAGGTCTAGAGCTTGAGTTCTCTGAGCTCCTGAGAGCGGTCCATTCTCTCACTGATGTGTGTAGAAGCGTCTGCAGGTCTAGAGCTTGAGTTCTCTGAGCTCCTGAGAGCGGCCCATTCTCTCACTGATGTGTGTAGAAGCGTCTGCAGGCCTAGAGCTTGAGTTCTCTGAGCTCCTGAGAGCGGTCCATTCTCTCACTGATGTGTGTAGAAGCGTCTGCAGGTCTAGAGCTTGAGTTCTCTGAGCTCCTGAGAGCGGCCCATTCTCTCACTGATGTGTGTAGAAGCGTCTGCAGGTCTAGAGCTTGAGTTCTCTGAGCTCCTGAGAGCGGTCCATTCTCTCACTGATGTGTGTAGAAGCGTCTGCAGGTCTAGAGCTTGAGTTCTCTGAGCTCCTGAGAGCGGCCCATTCTCTCTCTGATGTGTGTAGAAGCGTCTGCAGGTCTAGAGCTTGAGTTCTCTGAGCTCCTGAGAGCGGTCCATTCTCTCACTGATGTGTGTAGAAGCGTCTGCAGGACTAGAGCTTGAGTTCTCTGAGCTCCTGAGAGCGGTCCATTCTCTCACTGATGTGTGTAGAAGCGTCTGCAGGCCTAGAGCTTGAGTTCTCTGAGCTCCTGAGAGCGGCCCATTCTCTCACTGATGTGTGTAGAAGCGTCTGCAGGCCTAGAGCTTGAGTTCTCTGAGCTCCTGAGAGCGGTCCATTCTCTCACTGATGTGTGTAGAAGCGTCTGCAGGCCTAGAGCTTGAGTTCTCTGAGCTCCTGAGAGCGGTCCATTCTCTCACTGATGTGTGTAGAAGCGTCTGCAGGCCTAGAGCTTGAGTTCTCTGAGCTCCTGAGAGCGGTCCATTCTCTCACTGATGTGTGTAGAAGCGTCTGCAGGCCTAGAGCTTGAGTTCTCTGAGCTCCTGAGAGCGGCCCATTCTCTCACTGATGTGTGTAGAGTTTTATCGGTGAGTCTTGAGTTTTTCTGTGTTCAGGTTCAGCACAAGGGGCAAATCAAGAGATTTCGTCTTTGCCTCATTTGAGTTGGACTTTGTAGTGGGGTTTGCCTGAACAGAAGGTTCTCACACTCACACACACACACTCACACACACACACACACACACACACACACACACACACACACACACACACACACACACACACACACACACACACACACACTTCACAAGCGTCGTTGAGTAACACAGCTTACTGCAGGTTTAAGATAAGGAGCTTGTTGTGAGTTGTACACACTGAGAATGAGGAGTGTGTTCATGCTGTTATGGGAAAATTTAATCATAGCTATACATTAAACATTGCGCACGAAATGTTTATTGATTTGCATATTTTCATACAGAACCAGCTTACTAGGTAAAAGGTCATGTATAGATTTGAGCAAGTGCTGCTTTTCTTGTCATGTGTGGAAATTTACAGGAGGAGTGACTTTGTTTGGGAAACTGATAAAAAGCTGAGTGCTGTTATGTCTAGTTAGTGTGCACTCTGCAGACATTGAAGATGGCTGTATGACTGTGACTCATTTCTTGCAAGAAATTAAATCTTTATAAAGACAATTGGGCAGGTTTTGTCTCTTATTCAGTAATGCGGAGTTAGTTGAAATTTTGCCACGACAGTTGGTGTCAGAAGCGGAGATTCCATGGATGTGCCTTCCGGACCCTGGGAGCGGATGGTGACTGATCATCCTGGACTTTAGAGTCACAGCTCTACCCCGACATATTGAGGGAGAGAGGCCAACCGCTCAGGGGGTCTGGAGGGTCCGACCACTGGAACAAACGAACCCGAGGTGGCAACGGGACGCTTCTGGTAAGAGACAAACTTAAAATTCGGGGAAGAATTTTTGAAATTGAAAATTGAGTAAATTGAAAATTGAAATTGGGGTGGATAAACCATAGTGGGGTCTGACTCTGTGGCAAATGCAACGTGGTTGATTCGTTTATGGGATAGAAACTGAAACCATGTGGGCGAATGCAACGTGATTAAAATTTAGAGAATTTTGAGATCTCACGTGGGCGAGGAGACCGTGCTGTAAGCCGGTTTTGGGCTATTGGGAGCCAATAAGAGAGGACACTATTGGGAGTGTCCGCCCGTCTGGTCTTGGGTGAAGAGATCAGATCTGAACGGAGACGTCCGACAGATTCATTAGCGTACGCTAGAGGGGAAAAAGCCACAGAGACAGACAGCCAGTATGGGGAAGTCCCAAAGCAAGCTAGCTGAATATGATACACCGGTATTTTGTCAAATGAGAAAATTGTATGGGAAGAATGCATGCAAGGCAGAGAAGTTAATTAATGATTTCCCAAACGAGGGAACACCAGACTGAAAGAGGTGAATGAGTCAGTTGAAGAGGGGAGATAAACTGAAAAGTTGTTGTGGGAAATGTGTGTGAGAAATGAGAACAAACAATGAAATGTTGGGGGAAAGAGGCAGATAAGAGAGAAAGGAAAATGTTGTCTTATCAGGCAGAAGTCACAGCTGTTTAGAGATCGCCGGTGAGTATGAACGTTGACTAAATTCTGGCTAACATTTTGAGTGATATGATCGGTAATTTGATTAGTCGGTATATAGATTTTGAGATGGACAAGAGCAAACGCTGTAAGCAGCTCCGCTCTGAAGCCCTGACTTCAAAGAAATTTGCTGGACTGATGAAGGGAATGGGCAGAAATGTTTTTATTGTAATTGGAAAGTTGATCAGCAAGTTGACTGGCTACAAACAAAGAGAGAACAAGAAAATTCAAATTTCTAGATGTTTGTGCATATTCATTAATTTGTAAAAATGGGTGAGGTGCCGTTATACCTGAAGGGAAAATCCCAGAAGTGACTGAGATGTACAATTGAGAAACTAAAAGTAATGTTGATGAAAAAGCAGATAGCACCATAAAATGCAAGACATTGTCTTTTTTTATTTGACAGCGAGCGAACTCTGTCCTCAGACAGACTGCCACTTTTGGAGCACACAGGTTGAATTGATTCATAAGCTAAAGATGAGAGTGTTTAATTGTGCTCAGCGTGGCCATTTTGGACGTAATTGGGTCCGAACACCCATAAGGTGTAGAAAGTTTGGCAAATCAGGTCACCAGACTAAATTCTGTAAACGAAACCCAGTAAAAAGAAAGTAACAGAGATTTACACTCTGTCTATGAAAATGAGATAATACGATTAATGAAGTCTTTAGTGATTATTTTTGAAGGAAGGATTTGAGATAATTTTAATATGAGGTTAAAATTAAAAATGAAGATGATAAAACATGCTGCAAAGATATATAACTCCTGATTAACCGAGTTTTAAATGAAAAATATAGAATAAATATGTTCTTGCTCTTCTCACTTTTGCAAAACTCTGATAATGATGATTTGACTGAATATTGGGTTGTTGAAATAACTATAGGTGTTAAAATGTTGAAAGCCCTTGAAGCTGATGGTTTGGTTTCAAAAGATAAGCCTGTGCTGAGCTGAAATAAACAATTTGTAATCTCAATCCGGCCACCACGTGGCCTAACGTGAGTAACAGAGACTCAATCGGAGTGGAATTTATAGCTTCTGAATTCATTGTGGGGGCAAAATACAAATATGAAATTATGATCATTTGAAAAGGTCAATTCTGGCAAAGGATAGAGTTAAAAGGAAAATGTCTGATGTTTATTTGAAAACAATTTTAATTTCTAGCCAGATCTTACACTGAGCTGGTGTGAGGAGTGAGAAGTTTATGAAAATGCAGCGTACCAGCCCTGAAGGCCTCAGAGTCTCTCTCTCTGATCCCAGACCAGCTCAAAGCTGATATCTGACCCTGTGCCACAGATGATAGGAGATATTGATGAGTAAAGGCACAGGGCATTATGTGAACATAATAGACAGTTATTTGTTAAGATATAAAAAAAGGTGCCATCAAGAGGGCAATAAGACATGTTTTAAAAATACAGACTTTTAATGAACTGAAACGTTTGATGAATGTATGATATGACCAGTAACTTCTGTCTGCTCTTAGCCTTCACCATGTACAGAACTGATGCCTTGGTCACAGATGTAGCAGAACATTAAAATGAATGGACAGGTGTTTTGACTAAATTCACTGAGAATAATCTAAGCACTGCTATGGAGCAGCTTTGAAGAAGTATGATGGATTTTAGTGATTAAGTTGTGTTATAATTAACCTGTCTCCATGTTTTTAACTAATTTGAAAGCAGAACAGATGGCTCTGGTGACTCTTGAATGCACTTTCCAAAAGGCTCCAGAAAATATCTGATCCTGTTTAGGGTCAAAGATCTCAAAGCGATGACGAGGTTGAGCACGATGTGGTTTCACCGATGACGGGTAAGACTTCCTACGGCCTGACGGGGAGCAACCCAAGCCAGGGAAATCACGATAAGTCGCCTTGGACCCCCTACCAAAACAAAAAAACAAAAACAAAAACAAAACAAAAAATATGGAGGAGGGGGTTTTATGTGAGGTGTGTATGAGAGGTGAGGCAGATGTCTGTGAGGCCAGCAGCATCTCTGTTGGGGGGGAAAGCTGTGTTTCGTAGGGGCCAAGGTCAAGACTGGACACAGTAGCCCCTGCCCTAATAATGGCCCCTCTATACCGCTCACCAAATACCGCATAAATTGAGAGCCAGGAAACACCCTGAAGAAAAGAGCAATGATTGGCATTTAAGAGCCAGCTGAGACCATACTGTGATTGTGATTGGTAACCTTGTGGAACAGAACAAAATGTATTTGTATCAGTAAAGCTGTATGATATTGAACTAATATGTCTCTATCATAGTCTTAATCCTGCAGGTCATTAGATGGCAGAGGATAATTTGGAGACATGGTGATGGCTTTAAGAGGACGGCTTTTGAAGTTTAAAGAGAAGTTCTGGATAATAGAGGTATCTAAACTAAAGATAACTTGAAACAATTTCACAGTATAACTTATTGGAGAAGTTCTAATTTGAAAATTCAACAGTTAAATTTCTAAACTTTGTGAAGGATTAATAAATTAAGGGTTAGTGAATTTAACATTATAGTAAAAGTCTTAGAAGACTGCTGAAAAGATAAATCTGGGTGAGAGAGGGAGAGAGAGGCTGCTTGAGTGGAACCAGGGATTGTACTCTGCCTGCGACTGAGACAAAACAAAAACACTGATATCAGAACAAAACAACCCAACAGACTTTTCTAAGAATAGATTAGTAATGAACAGATTTGAAACTGGTTAAGAAACCATGTAAAAGCACATTTTGAGAATGAGCAGTTCATATGTATGTGTTCTGATTGAGTGTAGTGTGCCATTAACCTCTGGAATGAGTGTTTCTATCATCACAGATGGGTTAGTTAAGTGAAACGACAAACGCTAGCGAAGCTGATTATTCTGAGCGAATCTGGTGAAAAGATGATCCAGAACATGGACGAGCTGTAAATGGATTGGTATCCAGCTCAGTCTGTTAATGGTAATTATGACTACTTTGTCATTTATGATGTTGTTTTGAATTAATCTATGGATTAGTGCATATGTTAAAGCGGAATAGTTCGAGATTGCCGCCCACCATGGGTTTAACACCCCTGTATAAATTCAACAGAGGGTAAATTTTATAGACTGGACGGCAGAGACAAGGAGACAAATCAACTAGACTAAATTATCCAGAGACTCCCTAGTATTTATGAAAGGTCAGAGGGCAAACAAAGGGAGAACTTCTTAGAAACAAAGAGTTTTATTTTATGTTTCCTCTGAATGGAGGCATGACATTAGATGTCTATGAAAACTACTATTTATGTATATAGAGAACCACAATTAATGTTAAAGAAGCAAGTGACTTTATGTCTTTCTGTGTGACTGGGATTGAGATAAGAGGAATATCATATTTTGGTTTCTGCAGAGCAGTAGAGATAAGAAACAATAATCATCATATGGTGCATCTTTTTGAGAGAGGAATAATGTGACAAGTTAAAACAAGAGAGAAATAGCCCAAAAAGATTGATTTTTTGGTGGAAAATTGATTTATGAACGAGTTATGAACACCCTAACACACTAAGTGTTAATAGACATATATGAATTGAAAAATCATTTTGAAACGGCTTTAAAGAAATGGATGATGACTTATAGTACAAATTTGAATACTTTATAAAGTGATATGGGAGATTATAAAGATTTGCAAGTTCTTGGTAAAGTTATAACAATTTTGGGTTTAAGTGGCAAGGTGAGGATTTGATGATGAGTGCCACTGCCAAATGACATGAATTAAGAGGTTTAAGATTTTGGGCCAATTGGAGCGTACGTCTAAAGAGTTTTAATGGACAGGGGATGGAGAAAAGGGTACTTTGAAAAAGAGCCCTGATGAATTGATGTTGAATGGTTTACTGATAACAGGAACTGAAAAGATTTTGATAAAAATTGGATATTGAGTATGATTAAGTATGATGTCACGAGATAAAGATGAGTGAACGAGCTGATTGAATGTAATATGAATTGATAACCATGTCATTTTGATGAAGTGTATTTAACATTAACAAATTTAGATTTATGTTCATTAGTGGTTAAATATGATGTGGGCTATGATTAGTGAGAATGGGTCTGCTGGAAATAGTATGTTTAACAAAAACAGGGTGGTTTGAAGAATGATGTTGAAACAACTGACTAGAGGAAGGTTGATTGTGAAGCACAGTGAGAAACTGTGGGCATGTAGATAAGAATGTAGCATGAAATCGAGGTAGAGAGCGAAGTGACCCCATTGGCAGACACAAAAGAGAATCAGTGCATGATAGACATTTGTGCTTTGGAACTGTGCCCTGCATGGACAGAGGTGTCATCTGAACTGTGAGCAAAGCACAAAATGTAGACTGAAGGACTGAAGGATGTTTTATGTAGAGACTTAAAGTGCTAAGATGGATTATTATCTATCTTACTTATTTTTATCGTTTAGTTTGAGTTGGACCACTATTATGTTTTGGACCCCAAAAAGGTCTGTTATGATTTTGATTAATTAAGAGAGCAACTGATTGTTTGTTTCTTCATAGGTGTTTTCTAAAGTGTGTATTGGGTCTCTGAGGAGTGACTGAGGGTCTGGCCTAGGGATGTGTGATGTGTCACTAAACGCTTGATAGCAACAAGGTGTCGTGTGTTTGGATTTTGTAGGTATCACACACCCCTAACATGCCGGAAGTGCAGTAACAGTGCTTGCTCACTTAGCCCGGCTTCCAGAGATGAAATATGGATTTGTCTTTCGTTTTATAGCATATTTTCAGTATGTTTTGGGGAAACCCTTCTGGTCAAGACTGCAGTTTGTAGCTTGACGGAAGCATGCAAGCTGATGGAGGGTAAGAGTGTAACGATGTACACAGACTAGCGTTATGCGTTCGGAGTTGAGCACGATTTTGGGGCGCTGTGGAAACGCAAGAAAATGTTAAAGTCTGATGGGCGCACAATTATGAATGCTGCTTTTGTGTCTAATCTGCTAGACACAATTTTCTTGCCTGGCTAGGTTGCTATCTGTAGAATGCGCAGCGAAACTAACAACAAAGAGTTTATTTCAACAGGAAACTGTGACAGCAGACGCAGATGCGAAGGCTGTGGAAGTGCAACAGACGACACAGCCAGAATGTTTTTATTATCTGAAATAACCACGAATGTTTTGCCTTCCTTATAGACTATGCAGTCTTTCAACTCCGGGCCAGAGAAAAGCAGCGATGGGAACAGTGCGACCGCACTGTGCAAAATGGCGTCTGGACGAGTAGTGATGGCAAGCCTTGTTTACCCCAAAAATATTTTCGATGATTATGATTAATGGCTGCATGGGCGATCACGCAGCCAAAGGGGGAATGATACTCAAATGATGAAGGTTTATGAGGAGGTTTTAATATTTGCTGAAAATTTTCGCATCTTGATGCATATTGATATACACGAAAACGAGAAAAGGCCTTGAGTAAATCAGAGCCCGTTTGAGACCACCATTCATGGGAATGGAAGGGGGTAAACAATAGCTTACATCAATAGAATTGTGAATTATTGCAAAGAGATGTCTTTTCTGTTGTCTAAGGTCTGTGTGCAGGTAAAATTTGGGGAAATCAGCTGGGACTCCTTTACATGACATCAAACCAGGTGATTTCGTGTTGATAGAGGGCAACGGGAGGAGGAGCTGGAAGGTGAAAAGGTGGCTGGGGCCTTACCAAATCCTCCTAACAACGCATACTGTCGTAAAAGTGGCTGAGAGGGCGACGTGGGTACACGCAAGCCACTGCAGAAAGTTTTCCACCAGCAGGAAGGGGAGGAGCTAAACCGGAAGTGAAGAAAGCCATGACGAGGTGCCAGGGGAACAAAGCCTGTACTTTGGCACGGCTGCAGAAACAACAGCTAGAGATAAAGACGAGCTGCTGGCTTTGTCTGCAAATGTCCCATGCCTGCAAAGCAGTACCACTGACTGTTGTAACACTGAATGAAACTGACTGTTTGATCCCGCAGCAAATGACTGAGAGTGAGAGCTGCGAAGGACATTGAGCATGGGGAAAATCCCAACAAAACATCCAACATCTGACTGCGAGAGGACTGAAGTCAGAGTCTGAGTCAGAATTGACACGAATAATGAAACAACCGAGAATTGTACAGCGGTAGTGACTAATTTTACCTGCCAGTTTAGAAGACCAAATTACACTTCACCTGCGACAGTTTGGGTTTAAGGTTAAGCTCATCATTTTATGTCGAGTGTTGGCAGGTTGCTGTTACCCAGCTTTGATGAACGTGGGGACATCTGTGTATTTACCGGGTAATGAAAACAAGAAAAAGGATAGACAGAGGATAAAGTTAATTCTGTGATAGGGACTTTACCAGATAGAGCAAATGTGGGTTGGTCTATTTTCCTGGGGGTGGGTACAGCAGAATCGATAAACAAGATAAATGGGTTAGCATGGACTGTACTAGCTATAGCTAATAGCACGGAGCACACTTTAACAATGGTAGATGAGGAAATGCAGCAAATCCGAGATGCAAATATCCAAAACAGACTAGTTTTAGACATGATAACAGCTGAGGAGGAGAGAGTTTGGAAAATGCTTAGGGTATCGTTTTGCTTTCATATTCCAGATTATAGTGACAATGTAACCAATATAATTGAGTACCCTACATGAGACAGGCTGTAAGAAAACTGGAGAGGGAAAAAGCTGATGACTGATGATTTGGTTGGATGACAAATCTGAAGGGATGGGGATATTGGTTATGTTTTAATGTATTGCAGGTTTTTGAAATAGTTGTACTGATTTATATCAATCATGTATTGATGATATATGAATGTTCTATATCACAATGTATTTTCAACGCATTTCCAGGATGGTTCAACGAGTAGTGAAGTCCAGTGTATCACAACAGATGGTCAAATTAGACATTTATGACGAGTACGACGAATGGATGAACAAATTTAGTGATAGGAGATAGTGACTAGCAAAGAGAAGAATGAAACAAATTAGGGGATTATGTTTTCGTTGATTTAAATCTGGGTGGCCTTTGGAGGCCTCAGATATCTAAATATTATAACCATGTGTTTGTTTGCAGTGAAAGGGGGGCTTTAACCACAAAAATAGCCTATGCATATTTTCTCTCTTCACAAATTCAAGAGGGTGATGAGAATAGATTATTGAATTGGATTATTACTATTATTTTTCATTCAGTTTAGATTTTCGCTTTAATTATTTAAAAAACTTTGTTCTTACATTTATTCATTTTCATATTTACCCCTTTTTAACCTTACTATTATGTTTACTTATTTTTGAGTTTGCAGTCATATATATATATACATGCAATGATACAATTTTTCATTATGGTTTATCAATGATGTGATAAAAAGAGGGGATTGTTATGGGAAAATTTAATCATAGCTATACATTAAACATTGCGCACGAAATGTTTATTGATTTGCATATTTTCATACAGAACCAGCTTACTAGGTAAAAGGTCATGTATAGATTTGAGCAAGTGCTGCTTTTCTTGTCATGTGTGGAAATTTACAGGAGGAGTGACTTTGTTTGGGAAACTGATAAAAAGCTGAGTGCTGTTATGTCTAGTTAGTGTGCACTCTGCAGACATTGAAGATGGCTGTATGACTGTGACTCATTTCTTGCAAGAAATTAAATCTTTATAAAGACAATTGGGCAGGTTTTGTCTCTTATTCAGTAATGCGGAGTTAGTTGAAATTTTGCCACGACAATGCTTATTCAGACCAATGTGTTCTTCATGTGTGAGCTTTACACTAACACACAGATTATAAGTTAAAAATTAATCGATGTATGAGGAAAATATATATTGGTCATGTGACTGCTCACACTTTCCCATTGCCACCATTTTATTAACCCTTTTCTTCGCTGTAGTTCATTTGCTCGTGTGTGTGTGTGTGTGTGTGTGTGTTTGGCCTGGGGTAGTGGCCCACATGTGGTGTTAATCATGCATGTTGTAATGTCTGTGTTTAACTGTGGCGAGTCAGAGCGAGGGAATCTGGGTCAGAATAATGCAGAATACACACTTCAGTGATGCTCTGAGGCTCAGGCTTATTTTCCACTTCACTCAGCAGAGACTCTCGCGCACGCACACACACACACACACACACACACACACACACACACACACACACACACACACACACACACACACACGCACATACTCACACACACTCTCTCTCTCTCTATTATAAGTCTATTGATGATTTTGTCACATGTGAATATGTTTGGTGTTTGTCTGTTTTTGAGGGTGAATGGAGTTTGTGAGTTGTGTTGTTGTGTGTGTACTGTGTTGTAGGAGTGTATTGTACGGGGACTTATTACTGTAAGGGTTAGTTCATTTAATTATTTAAAAGCAACAATATATAATTTTAGACTTTAGACTTGTTGTTTGAGTGTATTTAGAGTTTTCATGATGATGATTATTATTATCATAACCTTTATTTTGACTGTATAATGAATGTGTTTCTGGATGACGTCCTCCGGTGGGCGTGGAGCTGTAATAACACACTGTACTATGACGAAGGCTCAGGTTATGAATATTAAAGCTTACACTCGATCCATCGCTTGGCTCATGTATATTAAGCGTTGACGTTGCGTCGCTCTCCTCCAATGGCGAAGCGCAGCTCATGAATATGAAGCGAGTGCTCACAGTAGCAGCTCTCCGCCGGCTCCTCTGGCGTGTGTAGGGGACACTAATGTGACGCGTTCAGCGGGATCACGGACACATCCTCGGCCTGCCGGACTCCCGAGACCCTCCCGAGACCCTCGCGCCGGCTCCCCGGGTATCGTACGAACAAATGCTCATTTATAGCCGGGATCGGTGCTCACTTCCGTCTGATTCGCCGGCACGCGCGCGGCTGTGGGAGTATGAGTGTGAGAGAAGGCATGACTGGAGGCGAATGGTATGAGTGAGTTGGGTTGTCTCGTCCCTTTCGCCGGAGAGTGTGTGTTGAGCTCCTCACAGCGGCTCTGATCCAGACACAGGCGCGTCTCCATCAGGCGGTGACGCGGCGGAGTGTGTGTGTGTGTGTGTGTGTGATGAGTCCAGATGCGCGCAGATGTTCCTCTGCAGTGGCTGTGTGATGGCTGTGCTGTGGGTGTGGTTCTGCCTCTGGATGCGCTGCTCTGCTTCCCACGGGGGAAGCAGGAGATAACTGGGGATTAGGGATTCCCAGGCCTTGAATGTGCAGGCTATGGATATACACCCCCTTCAGATGTGTGTGGCTGTCAGTGTTGGTTTCAGAAGCCCAGATCAGATGAAATAATGTTTGTGTTATCATCTCATATTTCTCTCTTCTCGTCCTGATAGCGATCAATAATAGAAGTGGTGTAGATATTAAAGGGGTGGTCATAATGATGTGACTTGTGTAACTTTAGTGAGTGTGTAGTTTCGCTGTTTGAGCAGAAACAACATCTTTCACAGAAATCTCTTTTAAAGGACTACAACGAGTCTGTGACATCACTACCCCTGACATTAGCATAACCCCGCCCCCGAGAGGAAGAGTTGCTGTAGTCGTCCGTCTCTCTCATTTACTGATACAGTACCAACACAAACGTGACATCATCAGTTCTGACCGTAATTACACTAAACTATCCCTGTTCTCTCTTCACCAGCAGATATTCTCTGGCTCATCTTACCCCACACCAGCGCTTTAGACATTAGTCTCGTTCTACATGTCGTCTCTTCTTCTGGAGTCTCTCCAACATCGTCCGACTGTTTCAGTGTGTGTGTGTGTGTGTGTGTGTGTGTGTGAGGTAATCAGAGCTGTTAATATGAGCTCTTAAAGCTCCACCCTCTTCCTGAAAGGGGGCGGGGAGCAGCAGCTCATTTG
This sequence comes from Romanogobio albipinnatus, assembly GCA_023566225.1. NCBI lineage: Eukaryota > Metazoa > Chordata > Actinopteri > Cypriniformes > Gobionidae > Romanogobio > Romanogobio albipinnatus. Next base: position 58,031,059 of record CM042246.1, on the reverse strand, counting down.
CATTCAAAGGGACACACACAAAAACGGTGTGTTTTTGCTCGCCCTCTAAAAGTGACAATTTTAACTTGCTATAAAAATGATCTGTGGGGTATTTAGAGCACTTCACATATACGGGACGTTTCCCAAACACCAATCACAACACACTGCTCTAGCTGACCAATCAGAGCACAGTGTGCTTTTCAGAAGGAGGGCTTCATAGAGACAGGAAGTAAACAGCGTTAGTGACAGACTGGGAAGAGAGGAGCCGCAACAATGGAGAATATGAGGAAATAATCAACACTCAAGCAGGAAACCTGCTCTAGCAGAGCCAGAGACACTCTGAGACTCTGAGAACGGGCCCAATAGATCCTCTTTAAAAGTAAAGCTTCTGTAGTGATGTCATAGATCAGTGTTAGCTGAAAAATCACCTTAAACCAGCAGGAAGTCCAGACTGGTCCAGACTAGTTTATGCTTTATGCATGTCCTCAAGCGCAGAGCTGGGGAAGCTGGTCTTGTGGGTTGAGTGTGAGTAGGCCAGCTGTCATTGCTTTAATTTTACTAGCATATTTCTATATTTAACACATTAATGTTGTAAAGGAAAACAATATAAGTTTAAACATATGATATGATTATAACTCTGTAATTTCTTTTGCTCCCTAAAATCTAAAGGTTTTAGTTGTGATTACATTATTAATCGATGGCACTGGTAAAACGTTTCAAAGCTTTAAAGGAATTGTAGATCCGAGCTTGTGTTCAGCTCAAAACAAAAACATTTAGAGATATGAAAACCAAGAAAAATGCCTAATAAAAGCATAATCATAAGCAGTTTGCTCATTAACTTTGGAAAAAAAAATTGAGAGAATGCGAAAGCATTGCCAAATATTTTCTCATCTCATCTCCTTTTTTTTTCTCCACCATGTCCCTCCATAATGTCCCTGCAGTCAGGACTCAGGAGCATGAAATAGTGTTGAAAATAGTGATCGCTTGCGCTTTCAACAATTGCTGAACCAAAGTCAATGGCCAAGAGCCCAACTAAATTAACTCTGATCACCATAACGGTGACCTTTGTACATGCACCATATGAAAGAAATAAAGTCAACTGGTTTGTAAAAGTGAATATGGTAATGCTGTTTATGGAGTTGTTTAATCATCCTCTGGTGAGATATTGATTTCATCTAAGGCTGTGTGGCTGTTGTAGTTGTTGTCGTCTCTTCTCTTTTTTTCTGCTCTTGTTGTTCCTCTTATCTTCAGTGATTATGCTTGTGAACTGCAGGTGTTCATCACTAATGCTCAATCATTAGTGATGCTTTAATTCACTAACTGAAACATTGCTTCAGTGTTACTTTTACTCTGTATGGATTGGGAAAATTGTCTTGGTCTTTAGCTACGAACACACAGTAAGACACGTCATACACATACACAAGTTTTGTTGTGGTCTTGCTGGGATCACACCAGCACCCAAAAGACAACATATGCAGGTCCAGCGTTCCTCATGCTGTATGAGGCGCTTCACATCCCTCTCTTCCATGAAGGGACTATATTTGACGGTAAATCTCTTAAGTTGATTTCAGGTGTATTTTGACCTCTTATAAAGGCAGTGTTTTTCTAACCCTATTAAATGTGTCATGTTTTATGTCAAATCCCATGAATATAATAAATAAAGCAATGAATGACACAGTGGCACAAGCTGCATGTAGATGTACTTGCACAGGGTTTAACGCTGCTCAGAGGCGGACCTTTTTAAATGTTCAATAGAGAGATATGAAGTAGTGGTAAAAACAAAGTGAAACAATATGAAGTCACAGTCTTAATGACTTAATGAGTCTCCCAGTCATTCATTCATTCATTCAGTGGCTGAATCATGGACTGTACAATGACTGATGTGTGCTGGAGATGCACTTCTGCTGTGGCTTTCAAAATACAGCAAACTCAGAACATTTGAATAATCTAAAGAAGAGTTTTCCTCTATAAAGATCATTTTGGATATTTGGGACAGGAAGGGGCCGTCCCCAAACTCTTCCCACAAAGTTGGGAGCATGAAATTGTCCAGTGAACATTAAGACTGGAACTAAGGGACAATAATTCAAATGCGCCTGTTTTGATCATCTCTCTCTTTAAGCTTCATTATCTGATCCCGGACGTCTCAAGCCTATTACACACACACACACACACACACACACACACACACACACACACACACACACACACACACACACACACACACTGGTGTTTGCAGTGTCAACACGGCCACCGTTACGCCCTAACAGAACTTTCCACAGCAAGTGAAACCTGAAAAGCTTTAATCTGCTTAATCTAACTCTCCACGAGAGGTTTACAGACAGACTGCATGTCTCACAGCGTCACATGACCAGCGGGCGGCTCTATTCATTTGAATATGCTGAGATGACACACCGCTGTTCTTCAGATATCAGGGCATTAGCGTCTCAAAGGTCAGCAGGGATGACTGGAGCTGGTGTTCCAGCGCTGGACTGAGTTTGGCTGGTGTTGTGATGTATTTAGTTTGAATTTGTTTCAGTTTTAGTTTTATTCACAGTAAGTAATTCTAGGGTTTTAATGTACGTTATCAATAATAACGCTGTTGTTTGTGTGAGTCTGCTCGGTTAAAACACTGTTAAAGAGCACAATGATGAGAGGCCCTGTGTGTGTGTGTGTGTGTGTGTGTGTGTGTGTGTGTGTGTGTGTGTGTGTGTGTGTGTGTGTGTGTGTGAGGAAAAGAGTTCCGAGTCATTGTGTGTTTGACTCTCAGCTTCTCAAAACTGCTATAAAGAGGCTTGATTTCCCCTGCAGTTCTCCTAGAGTTTGATGTTTCTCACAGAATCTGCCGGACATCTGGGAGACGTGTGTGAGTGTGTGTGTGTGTGTGTGTGTGTGTGTGTGTGTGTGTGTGTGTGTGTGTGACTGAGTATGAGAGGGAGAGAGAGACTGTGTGTGTGTCAGATGTCAACTACTGTACTGTCCATTGACTGAAGTGTGGAAAGTGTGTTATTAGATCTCCAGTGACCGTACAGGACTCTGTGTCTCCAGAGAAGCTCACCTAGAGGTCCAGAATTGTACTGAGATATGTCATGTTTTCCAACATGTTGGCCATCGAGTGAAACTGGCTCAACTATCATATTGTGTTTTGTGCTCATAATGTTGTCCTGTCAGCATTGATCTCTGACTGGAGACGGCGTGTTTGAGTGTTTGAGGGCTCGGTCATCATCATGTTTCCCATTGATCATAAACTCATTAGTGAAGAGGATAGAGCTCAGGGGAGAGAACACACATCAGACGCGACGTCTCTGACAGGAACGCTAACCCTGTGTTGATATGGTGTGTGTCTTCATTGAGTTAAAAGTCTCTGAATAAAGCTTTAGGATAAGATGATGTGTGCCTCCGCTGGTCCTGCTCGCCCCGCTCTGAGCGGGCCTTGAACCCGGGTCTCCGGCGTGGGAGTCGACGCTCTAGCACAGAGGCTAAGACAGCCGGAGTGCCCCCTGAGATCAGGGGAGTGAGGGTTAGCCGTCTACACCTCTATCTCTGTGTGGATCTGCCGAACTCACTGCGGGTTTTTACTCTACAGGAGTTATTGTGATAGCACAGGCCGAAGCACAGGGACTGTCCTGAGCTCTGGCATTGGGCATGTGTCTGAAAGAAACTGAAACAACTTTGCAAAAACGTTTTGGCTGAGGAACACCATCTTTAAGATGTGTTTAATCCCTCAAGCCTGTCTCACATTACCGGTTAGAGAGTTCCTCTCACTGGACGTCTGTATACCCGGACAGAAACCACACCTCCAGTCGCATGGGCGTAGATTACGCGGGGGACGCACTTTTACCGGGTCGCACCGGTCCTAGTGGACCCGCTCCGTGCGGGATTCGAACCGGCGTCTAGTCGCCCCGCTCTTACTGGCCTACGTCTGTTACACAAGCAAGTTCGTTTACGTAGAATCCAACATAAATAAATCTAGATTTAAATTCAAAGACACTAAATAATCTATACATGACCTGTCATTTTATTCGGATCCAAAAATGAGGCGATCTGAACACTATGGAGTCTCGTGCAACACTCCAGTTCATACTCGAAGCCATAGCCAGTCCCTCCAGAAAAACGCGATTATGCGATCGCATTATTTCATGCATAATCAGCCAAAGTCTGCATATTTATGCGGGAGCCGCATTTTCAAATACGCCGCACTTTCCCTGCGTAAATTGCCTATTTCCGCGTGCAAAATATGCGGGGCTAGCATGATTTCATAATCCCTGCATTTTTGTTGCAAAAAAAGTCACATATATATTAGCAGAAAATTGAAAAATGTTCGTTTACTTCACGCAAGAGCCGCCATTTCCCCCTGTTGCCATGGGAACGCTTTGAAGTGATGTAATTACCCGACGCGAACGTCATCGAAAAGCTGCAATCAGTGAGTCGATTCAGCGGTTCAGAGCGTTATGAATCAGTGAGTCGATTCAGCGGTTCAGAGCGTTATGAATCAGTGAGTCGATTCAGCGGTTTGGAGCGTTATGAGTCAGTGAGTCGATTCAGCGGTTTGGAGTGTTATGAATCAGTGAGTCGATTCAGCGGTTTGGAGCGTTATGAATCAGTGAGTCGATTCAGCGGTTCAGAGCGTTATGAATCAGTGAGTCGATTCAGCGGTTTGGAGCGTTATGAGTCAGTGAGTCGATTCAGCGGTTTGGAGTGTTATGAATCAGTGAGTCGATTCAGCGGTTTGGAGCGTTATGAATCAGTGAGTCGATTCAGTGGTTCAGAGCGTTATGAATCAATGAGTCGATTCAGCGGTTTGGAGTGTTATGAATCAGTGAGTCGATTCAGCGGTTTGGAGTGTTATGAATCAGTGAGTCGATTCAGCGGTTTGGAGCGTTATGAATCAGTGAGTCGATTCAGCGGTTTGGAGCGTTATGAATCAGTGAGTCGATTCAGCGGTTTGGAGCGTTATGAATCAGTGAGTCGATTCAGCGGTTCAGAGCGTTATGAATCAGTGAGTCGATTCAGCGGTTTGGAGCGTTATGAGTCAGTGAGTCGATTCAGCGGTTTGGAGTGTTATGAATCAGTGAGTCGATTCAGCGGTTTGGAGCGTTATGAATCAGTGAGTCGATTCAGTGGTTCAGAGCGTTATGAATCAATGAGTCGATTCAGCGGTTTGGAGTGTTATGAATCAGTGAGTCGATTCAGCGGTTTGGAGTGTTATGAATCAATGAGTCGATTCAGCGGTTTGGAGCGTTATGAATCAGTGAGTCGATTCAGCGGTTTGGAGTGTTATGAATCAATGAGTCGATTCAGCGGTTTGGAGCGTTATGAATCAGTGAGTCGATTCAGCGGTTCAGAGCATTATGAATCAATGAGTCGATTCAGCGGTTTGGAGTGTTATGAATCAATGAGTCGATTCAGCGGTTTGGAGCGTTATGAATCAGTGAGTCGATTCAGCGGTTTGGAGTGTTATGAATCAGTGAGTCGATTCAGCGGTTTGGAGTGTTATGAATCAGTGAGTCGATTCAGTGGTTCAGAGCGTTATGAATCAGTGAGTCGATTCAGCGGTTTGGAGTGTTATGAATCAGTGAGTCGATTCAGCGGTTTGGAGTGTTATGAATCAGTGAGTCGATTCAGCGGTTTGGAGTGTTATGAATCAGTGAGTCGATTCAGCGGTTTGGAGTGTTATGAATCAGTGAGTCGATTCAGTGGTTCAGAGTGTTATGAATCAGTGAGTCGATTCAGCGGTTTGGAGCGTTATGAATCAGTGAGTCGATTCAGCGGTTTGGAGCGTTATGAATCAGTGAGTCGATTCAGCGGTTTGGAGCGTTATGAATCAGTGAGTCGATTCAGCGATTTGGAGCGTTATGAATCAGTGAGTCGATTCAGCGGTTTGGAGCGTTATGAATCAGTGAGTCGATTCAGCGGTTTGGAGCGTTATGAATCAGTGAGTCGATTCAGCGGTTCAGAGCGTTATGAATCAGTGAGTCGATTCAGCAGTTCGGATCGCCAAAGTCACGTATTTCATCAGTTTGACACGTGATCCGAATCATGAATTGACTCGCTGATTCATAACACTTTGAAGCTTCATGATGCTGTGTTTTTAAATCGGTCATCACTATATTAGTAGTTTTTAGGGTTTTTTGCGCACAGAAACTATTCTCGTCACTTTATAAAGTTACTGTAGAGCCGCTGTAGTGAGATGGACTCTGGATCTTTAGTCTTTAGTGCTTTTATGGGTCTTGAGAGTGTGCAGTGCATTGAGCCAATGGAGGCCTTTCTGAGCATCAGATTCACACTGAAATATCTTCATCTGTGTCTGAAGATGAGCGGAGTCTGACGGGTGTCCAGAGACAGGAGGGGACGGCATTCATGACAGAGTTTACATTTTTGGGTGAACTATCCCTTTAAGAGATTGCATTTTGTGCACTGGAAGCACTCAAATGTCTGTTTTGTAAAGCTAGCTCTGTAAAACAGGAAGTTATTTATTCATTTTTCAGAAGTTGTAGTATATTCCTTTTGGAAAGCTACAGAACTTGTTTGACTCAATGTTCTGTAAATTTGAGTCGTGTGTTTATTAAGGTCTTCAATAAAACAAGATGAGAACTTAAATATTCCAGCACTTTCTGTCATGTAGTGCTTTTTTTCTCTTTTTCATCAAACCGCAGTTTTTGCAAATTCCCGCAATTTCATCGCATAAAATTGCATAAATATCCCGCATTTTTGAGAAAATGTGCCGCATAATCAAGGATTTTTGCCCGCAACAAAAAAAAGCCGCATTTTTCTGGAAGGACTGCAGGCCGCGCTCTCAAAGAAAAAACAAACTGATTCTTATAAGTAAACCCCGTCCCGTTCCAAATTCACTCAGCGCTGGAGCAGCAGCTGAAGAAAAACAATCGCTATGACTGATGAAACATGACAAACACGACTGCGACAATATATGCTTTGTGTTTTTCCAGCCATCTCAAGGTATTTATTAACAATAAAGAATATGAATAATGCAGTGCTAACTGACAGCCTTTTTAATGTTTAGTGTCTTCTGCTTGCCAAGGCTGCATTTATTTAATAAAAAATACAGTTAAAACATTAATATTGCGAAATATATTCACAGATGTTTTAATTTGTAATGATATAGTGAAGTGTAATTTATTCCTCTGATCAATAATCATTACTCCAGTCTTCAGTGATCCTTCTGAAATCATTCTAATATGATCATTTGATGAAAAGGAAACATTTATGATTATAATCATTGTTGAAAACAGCTGATGCATTTTATTTTTCAGGATTCTTTAATGAATAGAAAGTTAAATGAACAGCCTTTATTTGCACCAAATAAAGTATAAATCTTTTGTTAAATGCCACTTGATCAATTGAATGCATGTTTGATGAATAAAAGTATTAATTTCTCTCTTTTTTTATCTTACCACAAATGTGTGAATAGTTTCATGATTGTTTCGTGAACTGTTTTCAACATTGATAATAATCATAAATATTCCTTGAGCATCAAATGATCATATGAGAGTGATTTCTGAAGGATCATGTGACACTGAAGACTGGAGGAATGATGATAATTCAGCTCTGATCACAGGAATAAATCACACTTTTATTCTTCACTATATATTCACACAGCTGCTTTACATTGGGATAATATTTCACTGTATTACTTTTTTACTGCATTTTTTATTAAATAAATGCAGCCTTGGTGAGCAGAAGACTTCTTTCAAAAACATTTTACAATTGTAATGTTTCCAAACTTTTGATCAGTACTTTATATTTTCTGCATTATTCAGTGATATTTTTTTTTACAAAGTCCAGGGGGACTTAATGCACAAGAGTTTGTAGTCGCCTACATAAAGCAATCATACAATTGGCATAACATATGGAAAACATTATAGATATGAGTGGTTATTGTTCAGCTGTATTTGATATCTTACTGAATTAAAAGCAAGAGATGAGATCAATTCAATCTGTCAATCAGACAAAGGTCAGAAAAAACTGGTATTGCACCTGACCTTTCTGCCCCCTCACTTCTGATGGCCCGCCCCGTCCAGCCATCTCTTCAGTGGGTCAGGAGCAGGGCTGTCGTCTCTTCAGTGGGTCAGGAGCAGGGCTGTCGTCTCTTCAGTGGGTCAGGAGCAGGGCTGTCGTCTCTTCAGTGGGTCAGGAGCAGGGCTGTCGTCTCTTCAGTGGGTCAGGAGCAGGGCTGTCGTCTCTTCAGTGGGTCAGGAGCAGGGCTGTCGTCTCTTCAGTGGGTCAGGAGCAGGGCTGTCGTCTCTTCAGTGGGTCAGGAGCAGGGCTGTCGTCTCTTCAGTGGGTCAGGAGCAGGGCTGTCGTCTCTTCAGTGGGTCAGGAGCAGGGCTGTCGTCTCTTCAGTGGGTCAGGAGCAGGGCTGTCGTCTCTTCAGTGGGTCAGGAGCAGGGCTGCCGTCTCTTCAGTGGGTCAGGAGCAGGGCTGTCGTCTCTTCAGTGGGTCAGGAGCAGGGCTGTCGTCTCTTCAGTGGGTCAGGAGCAGGGCTGTCGTCTCTTCAGTGGGTCAGGAGCAGGGCTGTCGTCTCTTCAGTGGGTCAGGAGCAGGGCTGTCGTCTCTTCAGTGGGTCAGGAGCAGGGCTGCCGTCTCTTCAGTGGGTCAGGAGCAGGGCTGTCGTCTCTTCAGTGGGTCAGGAGCAGGGCTGTCGTCTCTTCAGTGGGTCAGGAGCAGGGCTGTCGTCTCTTCAGTGGGTCAGGAGCAGGGCTGTCGTCTCTTCAGTGGGTCAGGAGCAGGGCTGTCGTCTCTTCAGTGGGTCAGGAGCAGGGCTGTCGTCTCTTCAGTGGGTCAGGAGCAGGGCTGTCGTCTCTTCAGTGGGTCAGGAGCAGGGCTGTCGTCTCTTCAGTGGGTCAGGAGCAGGGCTGTCGTCTCTTCAGTGGGTCAGGAGCAGGGCTGCTGTCTCTTCAGTGGGTCAGGAGCAGGGCTGTCGTCTCTTCAGTGGGTCAGGAGCAGGGCTGTCGTCTCTTCAGTGGGTCAAGAGCAGGGCTGTCGTCTCTTCAGTGGGTCAGGAGCAGGGCTGTCGTCTCTTCAGTGGGTCAGGAGCAGGGCTGCCGTCTCTTCAGTGGGTCAGGAGCAGGGCTGTCGTCTCTTCAGTGGG
>CM042246.1:57866974-58016974 GCA_023566225.1 Romanogobio albipinnatus | reverse complement strand
TAGAAACACTTTGAACATCTGTCAGTGGAGAAAGGCATATTGTTCATCATAATATACACCGATCAGGCATAACATTATGATTATAATATTGTGTTGGTCCCCTGACCCGTCTCTGATGGACTCCACTAGAAGCTGTGCTGTGGGATCTGGCACCAAGATGTTAAAAGCAGATCCTTTCAGTCCTGTAAGTTGTGAGGCGGGGCCTTCATGGATCGGACTTGTTTGTTCGGCACATCCCACAGATGCTCGATTGGATTGAGATCTGGGGAATTTGGCCTCAAACTCGTTGTTGTGCTCCACAAACTGAGATGCTCTGTGTATTCTGAGCCCTTTCTATCAGAACCAGCATTAACTTCTGGAGCAGTTTGAGCTCCAGTAGCTCGTCTGTTTGATCGGACCACACGGGCCAGCCTTCGCTCCCCACGGGCATCAATGAGCCTCGGCCGCCCATGACCCTGTGGCCGGTTCTCCACTGGTCCTTCACTTTTGATAGAGACTGACCACTGCAGACCGGGAACACCCCACAAGAGCTGCAGTTCTGGAGATGCTCTGACCCAGTCGTCTAGCCGTCACAATCTGGCCCTTGTCAAACTCGCTCAAATCCTCACGCTTGCCCATTTCTCCTGCTTCTAACACATCAACTCTGAGGACTAAATGTTCACTTGCTGCCTAATATACCCCACCCACTAACAGAGATCATCAGTGCTACTCACTGGTCATAATGTTATGCCTGATTGGTGTACATAATATGCATAATTCACCTGTTATATTGCTAAATGTACCCAATTTTTCAACAGAATATAATGGGATAACCTGCTTCTCTTGAGACTCCACCCACTACTTCAAAGAATAGTTAATGATATGCTAAAGCCCCACCCCCTCGTGACGTGATTGGCTACAAGGTCATTTGTGATGTCAGAAACACCAGCGATTTCAAACCGTGACTGTCTTTGGTTCACTGACTCACTGAAAGAAATGTATAAATAAATCAGCAGAATTAGCATGTGTAAAGCCACAGTTCACTTCCGGGTCAAAGCTGACCTGAACGCAAAAGGTGTAATTATAAACAGAAAGTGTGTGTGTGTGTGTGTGTGTGTGTGTGTGTGTGTGTGTGTGTGTGTGTGTGTGTGTGTGTGTGTGTGTGTGTGTGTGTGTGTGTGAGAGATGGAGGAGCTGAAGAGCAGGGATCGGGTGGTGCAGTCGCTGGAGCGAGAGCTGGGTGTGCAGGCGGGACAGACGCAGCGTCTCCTTCTGCAGAGAGAGGCCGAGCGGCATCATGGGAGTCCCAAGAGAGAGCTGGTGCCGCCCCTCGGGGACAACTCGGACTCCGCCCTTAACCAGGTATGTTCTGAACATGAGCACGGGCAACATGCCAGAGTCCACACACACTCACACATGCCAGAGTCCACACACACTCACACATGCCAGAGTCCACACACACTCACACATGCTGATCCGTTCACAGGAGGTGGAGGAGAGGGACGTACGGCGGTTCCAGCTGAAGATCGCGGAGCTGCAGGCCGTCATCAGGAAACTAGAGGACAGGAACACACTGCTGTCAGATGAGAGGAACGAACTGGTACACACACACACACACACACACACTGCTGTCAGATGAGAGGAACGAACTGGTACACACACACACACACACACACACTGCTGTCAGATGAGAGGAACGAACTGGTACACACACACACACATATGGCTGACAGACTCCACCCTATTAACATATACCCCGCCCATGACTGCTGACAGACTCCGCCCTATTAACATATACCCCGCCCATGACTGCTGACAGACTCCGCCCTATTAACATATACCCCGCCCATGACTGCTGACAGACTCCGCCCTATTAGCATAGGCCACGCCCATGACTGCTGACAGACTCCGCCCTATTAGCATAGCCCCGCCCCTCAGTGAGCTGTACACAGTCCTCCATGTTTATCTCCTACTATTGACATGGTAATTCATAGATTTTTTTCTTTTTCATTTGATTTAAATTGGTGTAATATTTACTAAACTTGTAAAAAGGAAAGAAGTTCTCATGGTTTTAACAAAAATATTCCCATTTTTATGCTGTTTTGCCTTTTCTAATATTGGTATCTGTGACCTGTAGCAGACTCTTTAGGACAGGACTTGAATCCACAGGTCTTGTGTTCTGTATGTAGATCCGCCTCTCTCTGTCCTACAGCTGAAACGAGTGCGGGAGACGGATGGAGAGATGAAGCCTCTCATGGAGAAGAATAAACGCTTGAATAAGAAGAATGAAGAGCTGCAGCAGACTCTACAGCGCATGGAGGACAAGCTGAAGACGCTCAGCCGAGAGAACGCAGAGCAGGTGTGTGTGAGATAGGACCGGGCTATCCCGCACTGACCGCCCCGAGTGAATCTCTCCCTGTGTGTCCTCAGAAGGAGAAATCCCAGCAGAACTCGCAGCCGGCCGGCCTGAAGAGACACACCTCTCTGACGGACCTGAGTCACGCTCACGAGCAACAGGAAGTGGAGTATCTGCGCCTGCAGATCAGTGAGCAGCGCGGCGTTATAGACGAGCTCACGCAGGTTCGTTCTGAGAGCCAGAGACACACACACAGGCTGATATCTGCAATGAGAGGAAGCGCTGGTGTGAAGACATCACATCTTGTTGACATTTAATTTTTATCTGAAGCGACTTACAAATGAGGAGAGCAGTAGAGGCAATCAAACCAACAGCAGGGCAACAGTATGCAAGTGACCAGTCCCAGTGAGTCCAGCACAGGACACTTAGCAAGCTGTATTTTTAAATTGATAAATAGAATAGTCTGTGTTAGTACGAATGGCTCAAGTGTTAACCGTCTGAACGTGGCTAAAGACTCAGGTAGAGATGGGCAGGTCAGTCCACCAGCAGGGACAATCCAGTTCTCCTGCAGAACAGCAGTTTCTGGAGCGCTCATGGGTCTACAGCAGGGGTGTCCAAAGTCGGTCCTGGAGGGCCACTGTCCTGCAGAGTTTAGCTCCAACTTGTCTCAACACCTGTCTGGAAGTTTCTACTGTGCCTAATAAGACCTTGATTAGCTTGTGCAGGTGTGTTTAATTGGGGTTGGAGCTAAACTCTGCAGGACAGTGGCCCTCCAGGAGCAGGATTGGAAACCCCTGGTCTAGAGTAAGGAGTTTAGAAACAGTGCATCTAGACAGTATTTACAGCGCTTATGTTACAGCCTTATTCCAAAATAGATTTGAATTCATTATTAGTTTCCTCAATTCTACAAACAACACCCCATAATGACAACTCGAAAGAAGTTTATTTGAAATCTTTGCTCAATGTTCTGCTGAAGCTCCTTTGGCTCAATCTCAGCCTCGGGTGTTTGTGAGTTTGATGCTAAAGCTTGGCTGTGTTTGGGCAGTTCCTCCCGGTTTCAGTGCAGGACCTCTCGAGCTCCATCAGGCTGGATGGGGAGCGGCGGCCGTGTTCAGATCTCCAGAGATGCTCAATCGGGTTCAGGTCTGAGCTCTGGCTGCGCCACTCGAGGACATTCCCAGAGGCGTCCCGGAGCCACTCCTGTGTTCTCTCGGCTGAGCTTCGGGTCGCTGTCCTGCTGATGAGCCTTCACCCCAGTCTGAGGTCCAGAGCGCTCTGGAGCAGGTCTTCATCAGGGATTCATCTTTCCCTTATCCTGACTAGTGTCCCAGTTCCTGCGGCTGGAACGCATCCCCACATCATGATGCTGCCACCACCGCTTCACTGTAGGGATGGGATTGGCCAGGGGATGAGTGGAGCCTGGGCTCCTCCAGAGTTCAATTTGTGTTTCATCAGACCAGAGGATTGTGTTCCTCATGATCTGAGAGTCCTTCAGTTAGGGGTGTGCAATATTGACAAAAAAAGGATATCTGGTTATTTTCTGGGATTTTCTCGATAACGATAATTAGACGATATTTTGCTGAGTGTGTTATTGTGCTGTATCTTGGCAGCGTTAGGACTGCCGTGGTCGGCTGACTCCTAAAGTTTTTGATATTATTCATATTCTGTGTGGTGGTTTAATTTTGTAATGCATTGAAGATAATCAAGATATGCGTTGCCTGAACCACATTTGTGCGAGTATTTTTAATTTTAATTGGGCAGCATTATCTTAATTTACATGTTTATTATAAATAATCCCCCATTTCTGTCTGCAATATAGAGTGGGGGAAACGCCCCTTAAAGGCAGGGTAGGTAAAAAATATATAAAACACTGTCTTCCAAATTTGTATAAACTTTCTATATATATCAATGCATAATTAAAATTTAAGTACTCTGATAAACAGAGTATTAAAAACGAGTGACTCTAAAACGTTTAATCTGTATTAAACACAGCTCATTATTTCGTTTCGGGACGAAACATAGGATTGGCATAGGCGACTGTCACTCTCTCGCAACCATGGCAACCACACTTTTGCCACACAGGACCTGCCCACTTGCGCGCACGTTTGATTTGAGGAATTCAAGAGGCACGGTGACGGATCCTAGGAATACCAAAACAATGGCAGAGAAAGAGCAAGCAAAATTCACAGTACCGGCCCATGCAGTTAGTGAAGGCAAACCAGGCAAAAAAAGGAAGACAGTAACAGTACAAGAAAAGGCAATGAACAAAAAATCTTTGGATAAACAAAGAAATAAAACGCGAGTTAATATCGGCGTGGCTTTCCAGCGATGGCGAGAACTGAGGGACCTCAAGGGGCTGAAAAGTGACTCCTTGATGGCTTTATTTCTGCTCGACAGGTAAATCTTTCTTTTTGTATTTTGATCATACATGTGTCATTAGCACACGTAGCTGCATAGCTAACATACCATTACTTAGCAAGCTGTAGTAGAGACGATAAATAATCTATAGGCCTAACGTTAGCTCAAGATGATAGCTATAGTGTTGAATTGTGCATAATTTTTTGCCTTATACATAACTAGCTCGTTCGCGAATCAAAAAATATATATTTTAAACTTTACCAATATCAATATGCTAGCTTGAAAGTGAGTACTAAAATACATCTTGTTTCTTTATCTTCATAATTATAAAGTTAGATTTTTTTTTTATTACATGTGATTCTGACATGATGTCACTGCATGCACACTGTGCTCGTTCCTCTCCGCTAGTCTCAGGTAAATAATGCGTCTTCAGCTCAGCTGTCGCAGTTGCGCGTTCATGTGTTTTGGGGGCGTGGCTTTGGAAGGACCCCAGAAGGGAGGGGGTGGAGTGATTGGAAATAATGAGCTGTCTTTAAAACAGTCGTGAGAGGTCTACAGACACTCGATTTTTATACTTTCTTTTTCAGAGTACTTACATTTTAATTATGTATTGATATATAAAGAAAGTTTAAACAAATTTGGAAAAAAAGTTTATTAACCTATTGTAACAAGTAGAAGCTAGGCAATTGACTGCGGATGCCACCTGGCAATAGAAGAGGGATCGTCACGGAGCCTGGGTTGTGAATGAGTACACTGGAGTCATTTTAGTATGAGTGTGTGTATTTAGTAGATAACAAAACATAAACAATACATAAACAACATAACTTCAATGACACATACAAAACTATTTGAATTACAGTTCAGTTCAATGGCAGATTAGTGCGCTGCCAATGATTTGGAAAAAAACAGAAAAGAGGAAAAAACTTTACCCCGACACAATGTATTCCAAAACCAGGACAAGGTCTGGTGAAATGTCAATTAATGACGAATTGAGCAATAGTTAATCCAGATAGGGAAGTGTTCAATCGCAGTGAATGTGTGGTTCGGTTACCCTACCACATATATCAAAGTTCTCTTAGCTCGCCATCTCGATCAGAGTCCTTGAGTTAGGACGGGTCGAGAGTTCAAAAGATCCATAATTGGAGAATGGAGATTTGTTGATCCAGGAAAAAAAACCTGACCTAAGAAGGCCAAAATACAAATTAAGAATTCCATTCAAAAATAAAATAACCATAACATATACTAAAGTAATTCAATATATGCATAACCATACCCGCTTAATGCAAGGCATTTCAATAAATAAAAATCATGCAATAACTTATATGAAATAAGTATAATAAAGTAACTAAATATGGGTTACACTATTCTTACCTACCCTACCTTTAAAGGGTTAGTTCACCCAAAAATGTAAATTCTGTCATTAATTACTCGCCCTCATGTCGACCCCAACCCGTAAGAGAAGAAGAAAAATATCTTAATTTGTGTTCCGAAGGTCTTACAGGTTTGGAACGACATGAGGGCGAGTAATAATGACAGAATCAAAATTTTTGGGGTGAACTAACCCTTTAATACTCGACCTGTCCGCACAAGCGCGAGGGAGCACGCAGTCAGCGGAGCGGAGGGAGGCTCGACTGCGGAGCCAGACGAAAGTAAACAAGGCAATGCGCGCTCTGTGCGGCCGTGCACATTTTACTTTGGGTTTTGAATTAGCGCAAATTCAGTGGTGGGTTGCTTGAATTGTCATCTCAGTCAGCTCCTGTCACTCTCGTGATTAAATAAATCTGATGAATGACTCCTGCCGAGACTCACGGTTGGTCGGATCATGCTTTATTAAGAAGACACGTTCAGTTTTTATTGGTATTGTCTGTTCTCTAACTGAACTCAATTATTATATTACAATAAAAAAATCTAAACGACGGTGGGGCGGTGCCACGGTGGGCAAGTGATGTAACCGGTGTTGAGTCACCGACTATCAAAGTAAGCCTAATGTAGAGTAAATCACGCAGTGAAAGTGTGCAATGTAAATGCGCACTCGCACTAGTCTAATCTAGACTTCATCGCGTAGTGTGTGCGTGCACTCTCTGGGTGTGTGTGAGGGATATACTCGATGATGTCAGATCGCACATTACCGCAGAAGATATATATCTCACACCCCTACCTTCAGTGCATTTTGGCAAACTCCAGACGGCCTTTTCCTGAGGCGTGTCTTCCGTCTGGCCACACCCCCACACAGGCCTGACTGGTGGAGAGCTACAGAGATGGCTGTTCTTCTGGAAGGTTCCCTCTCTCCTCAGAGAAATGCTGGAGCTCTGTCAGAGTGACCATCGGGTTCTTGACCTCTTGATCGCTCAGCTCTAGGAAGAGTCCTGGTGGTTTCTAACTTCTTCATGTACAGATGATGGAGGCCACTGTGGAACCTTTAATGCTGCAGAAATGTTTCTGTACCCTTCCTCAGATCTGCGCCTCCATGCAATCCTGTCTCTGAGTCTGCAGACAATGATTGGAAAAGATGAGTTTGGAGACTTCTGCCACTGAGAAGTTTGCTGTGAAGATGTGTTTGTGGTGTGGAGAATTGGCTGCTGGTGGTTGTGGTTTCATTAATGAGGAAAGTCGTCAGCTGTTAGGGTTTATGAAGGACAGAGAAGAGAGGGAAAGGTTTGTTGACATGGTTAATAAATGGTCGTTTCAATAAGACCAGAAAATTTGATTAAAAAAGTAAAGCTGGTCAGTTTTGATTTCATGTTGTTTTTAATTCTATTTCCAGAGACTCGGCTGTTGCTAGCCTTCTGTGTCGCTGTGCGCTTGCTCTCCAGTTGGCCTTACCCTGTAATTACTTGTGTTTGGTAATCAGTGCTGTGTCTGTTCATTAGTTTGTTTACTTCATTAGGACGAAGCCTAATTAGAAATGAATTACAGCCTCATTTTCTTTTCCCTTCCCTCATGGCTTCTGTTTACACACACGCTGATATTACAGTATTACCAACAGCAGAGCGCTATCACACTACCGTTCAAGAGTCTGGGGTCCAGAGAGACCAGAGGTGGTGAAGTTCTGATGCTATTGTTCTGGCACGATCACTTTATTATCAAAGCATCTCAACTCTTACTGCAGCCTTCAGGCCGCTCTCAATCGCCACTCATTGCCTGGTCTAAAGCACAGTCGCCCTCATGTTTGAGAGGGCATTTTCTGTCATCTTTGCAGGAATGTAGTATGAAGATTGTACAAAGTATCTGTCTGTACAATATGAGTCACATGACTAAACGTGCCTCATCGATTTCAAATGCCCCAGTCCTCAATGCCGTGTTTTCAAATGTATCCTCTTGGGTTATGGTTATGGTTATGGTTATGGTTATGGTTATGGTTAGGGTTAGGGTTAGGGTTAGGGTTAGGTTAGGTTAGGGTTAGGTTAGGGTTATGGTTAGGGTTAGGGTTAGGTTAGGTTAGGGTTAGGTTAGGGTTATGGTTAGGGTTAGGGTTAGGTTAGGTTAGGGTTAGGTATGGTTAGGTTAGGGTTAGGTTAGGGTTATGGTTAGGGTTAGGGTTAGGTTAGGTTAGGTTAGGGTTAGGGTTAGGGTTAGGTTAGGTTAGGTTAGGGTTAGGTATGGTTAGGGTTAGGGTTAGGGTTAAGGTTATGGTTATGGTTAGGTAAGGTAAGGTTAGGTTAGGTTAGGGTTAGAGCAAAGGGTGCCTTCAGAAAGCTCAGGTTAAGAATGTGTCCCAGTGATGACGGAAGACCAAAACGGAGAAAAAGATGCGGTTTCCAGATTATTTATCCAGATTAATATTGACATAGCCTGGGCCCGTTTACACAATGCTATGTTCAACTAAAAGTGTAAACGGCGTTTTCTGGGCCTGAAAACACAAACTTTTGAAAACGGGTTTCAAAGGGCAAGTTTTGGAAATAATAGCGTTATCATCTCTGTGTAAATGACTAAAATGTTAATTTGAGGGGCTGCTATTTTTAACTAAAAGTGGAGCGCACTCTTTTGAAAACAGGTTTCAAAGGGCAAGTTTTGTTAACGATAGCGTTATTGTCTCCATGTAAACTACAGTAATGGTGACGTCATGCGTGTGTGTGTTACGTGTTCAGTAGGGTTGGGTATCATTTGGATTTTTTTCAATACCGGTGCCAAACCGATACTTTAAAAGAGCCACAAAATGAGGTGGATGACATTAAAGAATGGCTTTTTATTGAAATTTTTTATTATATAAATTGAACAATTTATTACAAGTTTAAAGTATACTTAAATATATAAATATAAATAAATACAAAACACAATTTACTTAACAACTAACCCGACTACAACTAATTTAACACTAAATAACAGGTCCAGTAATAACAGCAGTCGTCTGTATTCTTCGGTATGCTACAAACCAGCTTCAGCTTTATTTTGCAGAAATATGACCATATTCTCTGGCTAAATATTTTAGAACGCATCGCCTTATTGTTTCCATGGCGACGTGTCGTGCTTCTCACATGACACCCAGCAGCCGCAATAGCGCTGTATGACAGCTCAGCTGTATCGGGTTTATTTAGTTTTTTCTTTTTTATTAAAAATATTCACAAAATTGTTAACTATGTCATGAACTATCTGATAATCTGATTTTCAAATATGTGTGAGTGAATGTGTGTTAGTTGATCTATACTGCGCGATGGGCGGCGCTATGTTAGTTTGCGCCTCAGAGAATCGGGTCTGTCGGATTTACATCACAAAACTTATCCACGAAAGTGAGCGACTGCTGAACTTGGAGAAGAATAGAGTAAACTATAGAGTTACTATATAATGTGTATCTGATATGAATAAAACACGTAGTCAAGTTATAACTGTCTGAAAGGATTGTTTTAGCCGCTTCCATAGACATCAGTGTGTGTGTTTTGCTAGTACTCATGAGCATTTAAATGTCTGAAACCTGAAATAAACATGCTGTGGTTGAAAACACTGAATAGTTGTGATATGTGACGAGCGCTGAGCGTGTCTGTCTCCGTCTCAGCGCCAGCCAAAGCGCGAAAGTTTGAATTTAAGTGGCACCGAAATCTGCGTTCTGATTCAGTCCGGTCACATACCGGTTATTTAGGGTTTCGGTACCTGACCCTAGTGTTCAGTCTATGGACACGTGGTGTTTGTGTACAGTGACATCGCCATCTACTGGCCTGGCAGCAGAACAACATCGCTGTCCTGTAAACGTAGCCTGGCTTCTCCCTCCACGCTCAATGTTCATTTTCCTTTAGTGCTCCGTCTGGGACTGCGGTATATTCTCTGGCTTTCTCCGGTCAAATTTGAACCGGTCCAATCAGCGAAGAGAGGGAGTGGCTGAGAGCGATGACGTCGATGTCGTGCACTAGTTTGAGACGACCAAACGTTAGCGATTGCTTATGGCAGATCCAGAGCGGCTCTGGGCAGATCCAATAGTTTTAAACTTAGACAGAGTTCCCGCCTTTAAGGAAGTAAACGCTGGTCAATGGAGAGCGGGCAGACTCTCTGAACGAATGAAATAGGACCAGGCTAGTGTAAACGTACCCTTACCTCGCCCAAACTCTTTGAATGAGACGCCCATGCTGATCCAGTGTGAAACGAGCTGTGTTTCTGTGTTTAATGTGATGTCTGGGTGTGCTTTCAGGAACGGGACAGGCTGATCATCAACAAAAAGAACCGGCGGAAAAACATCAAGTTACCCAAGGTGAGCGGCTCCTCTCATTCACAGAAACACGCTTGAGGAAGTTTAGCTCCTAAAGCGAATGCACACGGTCACTAAGCAACGGTCTCCTCCGAGGAGCGCGGGCCGCCCCTTACATCGGCTCATTAATTGGGCTCTGGAGACCTTTCCTTTCTCATGCATTCTCCAGATTTCTTCTCTTGTCTAACAGGATACGTCAGTCATCCAAACAACTGAAAGTCTATATACGCAGATGACACTATCCCTCAGTGTGTGTGTTTGGAGTTACTTACTGTAATTTGGGAACGGAATTGTCCCCTGAATCTGACAAAACCTCCTTTGGGGACATTTGAGGATGTCCTGAATTTGGGAAAAAACTGATTCCTGAATGAATGAGATAACGAGTTTGCGTGTGTGTGTGTGTGATTGATTGGATATCTGGTCCTGTATGTCCTGATGGGGGTCAGGTGTGTGTATGTTCGCTGGGGGCTGCGCTTTCGTTGTTGGTTTTCCAGAACAGTTGCTAAGGAGGTGGAGTCAGCAGACTTGACTATAAAGTCCTCGGGCACTGCTGTAACACACACATCTGTGACTGAGGAAGAGGAGGCTGGTTAGCGAGTGTTTGGGGGTGTTTTTGAAAGCATGAGCCTGGACTGAGCAGATTCCCGTCCAGCATGCCCGAGTACTTCCTGCTGGTGCTGTATCTGTCCCTGTTCCTGTGTCTGTGCGGTCTGGTGTGTCTGTATTTCTCCGGCTGTCAGGAGATGACCTACAAACACGATGGTAAGAGCCACACGGGAAGTCCTTGAAACGGCTTTAACGTTTGTTATGGGTTCAGAAATCCCGTTCTGCGGGAATGCTCTTAATGGTAGAAGAGTTCTGGCACTTTGGGCTTTACTGGCGGACACTGTGAGAGCGTTATTCTAGGCTAGTGAGTGATTTATGAACACATGATGTTTAAAAGCTGCTTCTCTCTTTCAGAGGCATGTTGTGGAGACATATTTTGGATTTGATGAAGAATCCGTGGACTCTGAAACGTCGTCCCTGACGTCATATAACACAGATCACACCCCTGCCACTCCTGAAGAGGATCTGGAAGACGTATGTCATGATTTACTCTACACACACACTCTAATGAGTCTCTCTTATGAACCCATATCGATCAATGTTCCTGAGAAGATTTTGTTCAAATTATTTTTTGGTCTTATTTTCAGTGGTTTATTCATCACGATTAGTGCTCAGAATACAGAATCATACACCATATGTGCACCCAGAACACGCTCTAACACAGAGCAAGACGCCTAAACAAGTGTTTCAGCAGCGCCACGACGATCATTAACAGCTCCTGAATAATGAGATGTTCTTCTGCATGACACTGAGAGTCAGCCCAGGAGAGTGTCACGCGTGTGTGTTGATGTGTATCAGGCGTGTTGTTAGGTCACGTGCTGTTGATGAGCTGGGTAACGAGCGGCGGGTCATTATCCGTCCCTTAACAGTGTGTTCATCTAGTGTTCTCCACATGCTCTTCATCTCAGACTCTTGATAATGTGGTGAAGTGTAACCTGTGTATAAAGCTGTCATGTGTATTATAGATGGTTTCAACGGCAACAACATAAACAAGCGTTTCTGCGCATGCGCGCTTCTGTGGCCCAAACTGAACTTCCGGTAGACGTCCGCAGAGATCAACAACAACAGAGGCTGCGTTATCTTTCTTATGCGCTGTCATCTTTCACTTTAATTGGGCAGCATTATCTTAATTTACATGTTTATTATAAATAATCTCCCATTTCTGTCTGCAATATAGAGTGGGGGAAACGCCCCTTAAAGGGTTCGTTCACCCAAAAATGTAAATTCATAGATGAATTACTCGCCCTCATGTCGACCCGTGAGACCGCAGAGAAGAAGAGAAATATCTGGAGTTTTATCTGAATAAATGCTTGCGCGCTCGCCTTCAATGCAATGGATCGGGATAACATGTTTCTTTGTTTCATAGCATGAGATTAATGTTGGGAAAGTTAACCTGTAGATAAAGTGCCCTATTTGAGATTGATTGTATGAATGCATCACAATAAACCCCGTGCTCTATTGCCATTATAGAGGACAAAGCCAGAGTTGTTTTGCACTCTGTTATAAAGGCTCATTTAAATATTTAGCGGGAAACATAAATGCGATCCGTTATCCAGATGGCGAGCACTTGATGTGAACAAATGTAAACTCGCCGTGTCCTGATTGGCTGATGATCACGGTGATCACATGTTAATGTCGAGTGTAAACGCAGCCAGAATAATCACCTCTAGAGCAGATTATTGCTGATAACAAGCAAAATAAATAACCAGTAAATGACATTACACACAGTCTGAATGACATTAGCCGCTGCTCTCGTGTGCTGGATATTAATGAAGCATTAAGGCTTTTTGAGGAGTCACACACACTGTTTCTGCGCTGGTGTCATGTTCTCTCTGCTTGATTGTTAATATTTATATCATGCTATCCAAGAATAGTACGTCAAAAACTACTGAGTAGTTTCTACTGAGTAGTGTGCATACTATCCCCTTGCCAGACCGATAAACAAACACAGACGGGAGTTAACTTCGGGCCGGGGCGTAACCGTGGCAACGCGCGTTCGTCCGATGAAACCTTCTATATCCAGCTCTACTTTCAGACGTACAGTAAAGCGAGATATACTCAACTGCTATATTCGTTTGTATCGTCACAGAATGTAAACTTTATTATCATCTATATCTGACTATAAGGCATGAAGATATTTGAGAAGTTATAAACATGATTTTCTGTGAAGCTGCTTTTGAAACAAATCAGTTTGACTTTAATAAAAATAACATGTTGTGTTTAAAGTAGATTTAACATCTGTGAATAAAGCAGTGTTTCCATCTCGTGTTCAAGAACAGAACCATCACTTCCTGCCTGAACTGTTAGTTTCTGCAATCCCTCCATCATAAATGAGTGTCGCCTCAGAGCATCAGTGAAACACACACTCACACACACACACACACACACACTTTAGTTGTTTTTGTGAGTTTACACAATAAAAGCAGACCCTTCGCAGTTTGCATTACTCTTGGCGGAGTCAAGTAAATGTGAGGGATCGTGCCGGCGCGTGTATGACAGTAAGGGCGCGCTCTTCACACAAACACAGATACACGTCTGACGATGGCACACTTTACCCAGGTCAGCATTAGAGACTTGTAAAGGGTCTGTACTAACATGTTTCGAGTGATACGCCATACCTGAGGTCAATGAATGATGGGCGAACGCTTGGATTTCCCTCGATCTGCCTGATTTCCCCACTTCCTGTGGAGTTTGTTTTCCACTAAGCTAGTTTGATCCTGATTTCTAGCAGTGTCTCTGTAAGCGAGTGCCTATGTTAATGGCTGACGGATTGTGTGATTGGGCAGGGCTTCTCCCGGGAGGAGGCGGAGCTGCGGTTTCGTCAGCTGACGCGCGAGTACCAGGCGCTGCAGCGAGCGTACGCCCTCCTGCAGGAGACCGCCGGCCCGCTGGACCCCGAGAGGCACTGCAGGGTGAGGTCGCGACCCCGGCGCCACAGACGCATGCCTAACCCCGCCCACTCCGGACATCCCCAAGGATCCTTTATTTCAAACCTCCATCAAATCACCCAGTGTTTAGATCGAACTGTCCAGCATTGTAGCAAGCATGGCCGACAATTCCTGCCTCAGAAAATTCCTTACCCAAATTTGAAATTCAAATGAAGCCTTATAGACTGTACCCTAGGCTGGCTCTCTGATTGGCTCTGTGCTCTGTCCGTCAGACGCGGGAGCAGCTGCAGACGGAGCTGATTGGCTGTCAGGCACGGATTGCCGACCTGGAGCGGAGCCTGGCAGAGAAGGGGCAGGTAAATGAGAGAGAGACGCCGCTGACTCCGGTCACATTGGCCTCGCTGCTTGTCTTTCTGACAGCCATGCTTGTGTGCTGGCGCTGCACAGAGAGGATATGGTGCCAGATCATGTGACTTCACCCGCAGGACCAGCGCAGCCACATCTGTTTACATTCACTACGCTTGACCAATGCAAGAGTCTTGTGTGTTAAGAACGCTGAGGGCGAACGAGGGCACCAATATAACGGAACACTAGCCTGCTGTTTTTAAAGGGTCATGAACAGGAACATGTACAGTATATATCAATACACACGTGAATCATCAAGAGAAGCGTCTTCTCATTGGATAACAGTCTCATGAATAATCATGTTGTACAGGTGTGTCCTCTGTTAAAAACAGGTTTAGCGTTCCATGACCCTTTAAATACAGAACTGAGCCATGATCCAAGCGTTGCTTTTGCATGACCTCATCATCATTTTAATAAATTCTTGTTCAAACTAGAGGTTCAATCAAATAATAACTTTAGAAAGTTTAAAAATCAAAGTTTATTTGTGCATTGTGTGAAAACCTGAGTAATGTGGATCTCAACCAGGGGCCATTAGAGATGACTTAAAATTAGACACACAACAAGCAAATATTCACTGATTGGGCATAACATTATGACCATCTTCCTAATATTGTGTTGGTCCCCCTGATCCGTCTCTGATGGACTCCACTAGAAGTCTGTTTGATCGGACCACACGGGCCAGCCTTCGCTCCCCACGGGCATCAATGAGCCTCGGCCGCCCATGACCCTGTGGCCGGTTCTCCACTGGTCCTTCACTTTTGATAGAGACTGACCACTGCAGACCGGGAACACCCCACAAGAGCTGCAGTTCTGGAGATGCTCTGACCCAGTCGTCTAGCCGTCACAATCTGGCCACTCGCTCAAATCCTCACGCTTGCCCATTTCTCCTGCTTCTAACACATCAACTCTGAGGACAACATGTTCACTTGCTGCCTAATATATCCCACCCACTAACAGAGATCATCAGTGCTACTCACTGGTCATAATGTTATGCCTGATCGGGGTACATCTTTCTAGATATGCCAAGCTCTAAAATGTTCCATTGGGCAGAAGCTGAGCGTGAATATTGCCGTGAAGTCAGAAGGTTGAGATCCGCTGCTCTGCTCCACCATCTGGGGCTTGATGATTGGTTGGTTCTCAGTGCATGTCTGTCATTGGTCAGCTGCTCTTGCATGTGTTTCTCTTCTGTTCTCTGCTCGTCTCTCATTGGTTGCTTGATTTTTCCTGTAAAATGTAGAAATGGACTTTCCTGCATGTGGCCTAATAAATCTCAGCCATTTCTCCATCTTTAACTCCTCATTTTATATTTTTTCTGAGTGTGTGTGTGTGTGTGTGTGTGTGTGTGTGTGTGTGTGTGTGTGTGTGTGTGTGTGTGTGTGTGTGTGTGTGTGTGTGTGTGTGTGTGTGTGTGTGTGTGTGTGTGAGAGAGAGAGAGTGTGTGCGCGTGCGTGTGTGTGCTCTGTTTATGTTGAGCTGATTGTTTCAGACTGATTATTTGTTATGCTTTGATTTGATTGATGAGAGTGTGTGTGGTTAGTGTGTAGTGATGATAGGAGTATTAGATCAGTATCAGTAGTATAATTTGTAGTGGTGT
Source organism: Romanogobio albipinnatus (assembly GCA_023566225.1). Taxonomy (NCBI): domain Eukaryota; kingdom Metazoa; phylum Chordata; class Actinopteri; order Cypriniformes; family Gobionidae; genus Romanogobio; species Romanogobio albipinnatus. Next base: position 58,001,114 of record CM042246.1, on the reverse strand, counting down.
GTGTGTGTGTGTGTGTGTGATACAGGACTCAAAGTGGGCAGAGGAGAAGCAGAATCTCATCAGGGTGAACCAGGAGCTCAGAGAAAAGGTACAGCCGTTGATTCCTCTAATACACACAAGCCCAAACACAAGCACTTAACATTGGTCTGGTGTGTTTCTCTCTCTCTCTCTCTGTGTGTGTGTGTGTGTGTGTGTGTGTGTGTGTGTGTGTGTGTGTGTGTGTGTGTGTGTGTGTGTGTGTGTGTGTGTGTGTGTGTGTGTGTGTGTGTGTGTGTAGATGGTGTCTCTGGAGCAGTGTGAGCTGCGGTTACGCTCAGAGGTGCGGGACACGCTGGACCAGAACGAGCTGCTTGAGTTCCGGATCCTGGAGCTGGAAGTAAGAGAGTGTGTGTTGCTCCCGCAGCAGCGCTCGACCCCGGCTCACGTCTGCACACACGAGTCCGCTGCTTCCTCACACATATTCTAAATGTATTTCTGTTTTTAAATCTGTATATTTATATCACCATTGTTTTGTTTGAATGGAATAAAAGTGATTTGAATGAAACTCCTCACCAATCTTTTCTTTTTGACTGCACCTCCCGCATGCTGTGTTTGATTTGCGTTTATCCTGAAACCTCTGTTTACATTCAGCACATCATCATCCCGACATATGTGTGCTTCAGTGATGTCATGCATGTGCCACTGTCAAATCACAACACGGGACATGGACTTCATCTCAGACATATGATTATATAAGTGTGCTTAAAGGGATAGTTCACCCAAACATGAGCATTCCCATCATGCCCTCAAACCCTCATGACTATTCTCTCATTCCTGCGTAATGATCAAGAGCTGTGAGCCGTCCCATGAGTGCAGCGGCTCAATGATATTACGGAGCGGCTGAAAGTAGTCCCCAGCGCTCCCTTTGTCACGTTGGTTATGTTGACTGAAGTTAGCCTATCTTCAGGCGCTGTGTGATATCACTGCACCGCTGCACTCATGGGGCGGCTCACAGCTCTTGATCATTACGCAGGAATGAGAGAATAGTTCCTGCCATATCAGTCTAGAAAATCACAACTTCTCATTTTCCGTCGGTCTTAGTACACGATGGAACTACAGAAGAGTCTAAAATATCTAAACTCTTTGGTCATTTTTGAGTGAGATGCTAACGGTCTAATCAGATTCAATTATCTATGCTAAGCTATGCTAAAAGTGCTAGCGCCAGACCCGGAGATCGGCTGAATTGATTCGCAAACGGTCAAACTCAACTGTTTAACTCTAGGTTTTCACAAATAGTGGCATATTCCTTTAACACACATCCATGAAGCTGTGCTCTCTAAGTGCACTTGAGTGGCATTTTTTACTGTGATGCTACTACACTCACCTAAAGGATTATTAGGAGCAGCACTAATACTGTGTTTGACCCCCTTTGGCCTTCAGTACTGCCTTAATTCTACGTGGCATTGATTCAACAAGGAGCTGAAAGCATTCTTTAGAAATGTTGGCCCATATTGATAGGATAGCATCTTGCAGTTGATGGAGATTTGTGGGATGCACATCCAGGGCACGAAGCTCCCGTTCCACCACATCCCAAAGATGCTCTATTGGGTTGAGATCTGGGGACTGTGGGACGGCCATTTTAGTCCAGTGAACTCATTGTCATGTTCAAGAAACCAGTTTGAAATGATTGGAGCTTTGTGACATGGGGCATTATCCTGCTGGAAGTAGCCATCAGAGGATGGGCACATGCTGGGCATAAAGGGATGGACATGGTCAGAAACAATGCTCAGGTAGGCCGTGGCATTTAAACCATGCCCAATTGGCACTAAGGGGCCTAAAGTGTGCCAAGAAAACATCCCCCACACCATTACACCACCACCACCAGCCTGCACAGTGGTAACAAGGCATGATGGATCCATGTTCTCATTCTGTTTACGCCAAATTCTGACTCTACCATCTGAATGTCTCAACAGAAATCCAGACTCATCAGACCAGGCAACATTTTTCCAGTCTTCAACTGTCCAATTTTGGTGAGCTGGTGCAAATTGTAGCCTCTTTTTCCTATTTGTAGTGGAGATGAGTGGTACCCGGTGGGGTCTTCTGCTGTTGTAGCCCATCCGCCTCAAGGTTGTGCGTGTTGTGGCTTCACAAATGCTTTGCTGCATACCTCGGTTGTAGCGAGTGCTTATTTCAGTCAAAGTTGCTTTTCTATCAGCTTGAATCAGTCGGCCCATTCTCCTCTGACCTCTAGCATCAACAAGGCATTTTGGCCCACAGGACGGCCCCATACTGGATGTGTTTCCCTTTTCACACCATACTTTGTAAACCCTAGAAATGGTTGTGCGTGAAAATCCCAGTAACGCTCAGTTTGTGAAATACTCAGACCGGCCCGTCTGGCACCAACAACCATGCCACGCTCAAAATGGCTTAAATCCCCTTTCTTTCCCATTCCGACATTCAGTTTGGAGTTCAGGAGATTGTCTTGACCAGGACCACACCCCTAAATGTATTGAAGCAGCTGCCATGTGATTGGTTGATTAGATCATTGCATTAATGAGAAATTGAACAGGTGTTCCTAATAATCCTTTAGGTGAGTGTATATAATGGCCCTGTCCCAAATGGCACCCTAAACCCTCAGGGTCTTCCTCTGAGTCTGCCCTTTCAAGACGTAATGCCGCTTTGACTGCCGGGAAGAAGTCCGCTGTGTAACCCTGTGCAGACTCGGTTGAAGTGCACATCAACCTCAGAAGGGGAGCACCCTTCTGAGACCTAAAATGACCAATGGGACACCCTGCGGTCTCGTGGACTTAACGGACACACACACACGCACGCAGCAGTGGCCATTGTAAGTCCACAAGACCGAGAGTGCAAATGAAGTGTGCCATTTGGGACAGGGCCTATGTTTTTTTAAAATATACTTTTATTATTTGAAGTACACTAGAAGTGCTCATCAATTAAGTGCACTTTTTTCCACAAGGGCTAACGCTCAAACAATTACGAAAGACACACCATTAAAAGTAGTTATTTCACTAGCCATTGTATGGCTTTAGAAGGCCCACTTTTATGTGCTTCTTTTTGTATTCTTCAAATTATATTTTGTGTTGAAGAGCTGTCAGGATATTGTTTAGCTGAAGAAAGTAAGTTTTATTTTGGTTGAACAGAATTAGATTTTTGAGTGAACTATCCCTACAGATATATTACGCCTGAAAGAGGTTTTCACTGTATATTTCACCACCGGTTATTTGTTTAACCAATAGGAGAGGGAACGGCGTTCTCCTGCCTTTAACCTGCAAATCTCTGCCTCGGAAAACAACAGTAGCCTACAGCTACACTGCCAACAAGAGGGTGTCAAGGTAAAACCTGTTCACACGCACACTGGCATATAACCATTTAATGCCAAAATAACTAATGTCAAGGTACTTCATTTAAAACATACTAGAAACTTATGAATAATGGCCTTCATTTATCAATCTAACGTAGCACAGAAATCATCTTTCGTCAAGCGTTCGTATGCCGCCATTCCCCTCAGCAGTTAGAGGCGACAGTGGCAAGAACCCAAACTCCTTCAGGAGACAGAATGGAGAAACGGCTCAGTCGCTCAATTCTGGCCAACGAACGAACGCAGTGTGATTGTGATTCAGGAAACATCAGGTCAGAGTTCAGATCGGGATCGGGAGCACTCAAATATTCATCCAGTTCCTTTTGCTAGACGATGGATTCATCGCACTGGTGTGGAGCTGAAGCTGGCCATAGGATCTGTGTGGAGGACCTGTCCGGTCTCTGCTGAGCATCTGTGCTGATGGCTGTCAACTTTCTACATTCGCTTATCATGTGACCTTCCAGCATCAGTTGTGTCACTTCACTGCCATTCATAAATCCACTCCTGTGGCCTCATGGGAATGCACACTTCAGAATCTTGCCAGAAGTAGTGGGTCGTCCGGGGTCTTTTTGCCTATTGTTTCTCAAACACTATGCAGTCAGACACACTACTCTTTTGGCATAGCCTACTGTTTTCCCCATACTAGTAGGGAAATATTTGATTTCGGACACAGTGACAGATTAGGCTGCGTTTAGTGAAGTTCCAAACATAATTTAGGGAGGAGCGAGCCCATCTAATCTTTCAATCAGCAGCCAACAGCCAGAGTATAAAAACAGCTGCTTACCTCTCCTCAGTCTCAGATGTTCCAGCATCCCACCACCTCCCCAAACTCCACTTTTATCTTAGGTACCTTGCCCTACATAATCATTTAGTCACTATGGGGGTATATCAGATCTCGAGTCGATGCTGCTTCATCGAGCCCATCATCAGTAGACAGCAAGCCAAATAAGCTTAACCTAAATATCTTAAGATTATATGGGCAAACAAATTTGTTAAACTACACTTTTAGACATAAACTTGTGAACTTCCAAGCCCTTCCCCTCTAAGGAATTCCAGCCATCAGTTTGAAGTCCCGCCATGGCCAAATCACCTCTTTAGCAGTTTTGTGTTCTCCCCCAACCCCTTGTTCAGTTCTGGGCGCTGGAGGCATTGTGTTTGTTGCCAATGCTGGGTTTGCCCCACTGGATGTGTGCGCTCATAAGCTGTTCACTGCTTGGGAAGCCATCCCGGGTATGTCAGGTTGGGTCTTGGAAACAATCAAACGAGCTTACTCACTCCAGTTTGACCCTCGCAGAACCCATTTTGGTTTCAGAATCAACCTGGCCAAGAGTTCGCTGTCTCCCAGCCAATGAATATCCTTCCTGGGTGCGTTTTTTAACTTGGCCTAGATGCCTGCCTGGCTTTCACCAGAGTACTTTCAGAAAATTCAGCAGCTCGCAGCACCGTTCAAGGTCGGTGTCTCTCTTCTCCTCAAGACATTTCAGAAACTCTTGGGCCTTATGGCAACAGACTCTTCAGTAGTTCCTTTTGGGCCTGCTACATATGCGACCACTACAGTACTGGCTGAAAGGCTGTGTTCCACCCTGTGAATGGCGGTTGGGACGCTTCAATCTCAGGGTAACCCATGGCTGTGTCAAAGCCTTGGCCCCCTGGAAATTGTCCCATCTGTACCAGTAGGGATTGTATCTGGGGCTAGACAGAAGGAAGGTAGTCGTGACGGATGCCTTCAACTTGGGTTGTGGTGCCCTGTGTGACAGCAGGCCAGCCTTTTGGCTCCTGGTCAGGCCCGGTGCTACGCTGGCACATCACCATGTCCTGGTCAGCTTGACGGTGGTAACCTACATAAACCACCAGGGGGGACTCAGGTCGTGCCCTCTGAACAGACTGACAAGACGTCTCCTCCTTTGGGCATAGCACAACCTCTGTTCATGCTGTCCCAGAGCAGGGTATCTCCAAGGGAAGGAAGACTCCACCCCCAGAAGGTTCAGATGATTTGGAGTATCTTCAAGCAAGCAGAAGTGGATCTCTTTGCAGGATGTGGTAGCACATGAGTGGCCCAATCTGCACCTGTATGCTTTCCCTCAGGTCATCAGCCGAATCAGGGAGAACAGATGCTCGGTCCTTCTGGTGACCCCACTCTGGCAGAACCAGTCATGGTTCCCAAGTCAAGTCAAGTCAAGTCAAGTCAACTTTATTTATATAGCGCTTTTAACAATGTAGATTGTTTCAAAGCAGCTTTACAGTGTTAAACAGGAAAATAATACAGCCTAATTTTATTCAGCTGTATAGCCATTTGATGTCATCAGTTCATTTCAATTTCCATACGGTGACAGTGTGGGCTTTAGATCAATAATTAGATCAGTAATTTAGTTTACATGGTTAAATTAGTTTATTAATTAGATTTATTTCGATGTTTAGTTGAAAAATATAGTGTCCCCAACTGAGCACGCCAAGCCAGAGGCAACAGTGGCAAGGAAACCAAAACCCCATTAGGTGACCTAATGGAGAAAAATAAACCTTGGGAGAAACCAGGCTCAGTCGGGGTGCCAGTTCTCCTCTGGCCAATTTACAAACAACGTATTATTATTATTATTCTGGCTGCTTTACAGGTCAGAGGTCATAATAGATCGGAATATTCAAAGGACCGGAGGCAACACGCTGGAGACGGGTTTATTGAGGATGATGTTGATTAAATAATTATTAAAGTGCAATATTCGAATGATCGGCGGCAACACGCTGGAGACGGGTTTATTGCGGATGACATATCGATTTAAGTATTATTTAATGTTAATATTCGAACAATCGGAGTCATCACACTGGTGACGGGTTTATTTAGATGCCGTGTCGATGAGGCAGTTGCAGGGGGAGGATAATTGACACGGTCTCTGCAGACACTTCGGGGTCCTGTGTTGGTCTTCTCTGGTCCACCATCTGATTAGGATACGGCCCAGATCTGGCTGACTGCAGTAAACCTCGGGATAAAACAGAGAGAATATCATTAGCGTAGATGCCATTCTTCTGATGATGTAACGAGTACATCAGGTGTTATGGGAAGTGTTCCCGGTTCCGGCTGACCTAGTTAATGCAGCCTAACAATCAATTAATTGATAAAGTGTTTTATGTGTATGCCACAGTAAAGAGATGTGTTTTTAGTCTAGATTTAAACTGACAGAGTGTGTCTGCTTCCCGAACAATGCTAGGAAGACTGTTCCAGAGTTTAGGAGCTAAATAGGAAAAGGATCGACCGCCTGCAGTTGATTTGGATATTCTCGGTATTAACAACTGGCCAGAATTTAGAGATCGCAGTAGACGTGATGGAGTATAATATGTTCAGAGCTCGCTCAAGTACTGGAGATAAACCATTTAGTGCTTTGTAAGTAATAAGCAAGATTTTAAAATGTATGCGATGTTTAATAGGTAGCCAGTGCAATGTTGACAGAACTGGGCTAATATGGTCACACTTCCTGGTTCTAGTAAGTACTCGAGCTGCTGCGTTTTGGACCAGCTGGAGTTTATTTATTAAGCGAGCAGGGCAACCACCCAATAGAGCATTACAATAATCTAACCTTGAGGTCATGAACGCATGAACTAACTGTTCAGCATTTTGCATTGAGAGCATGTGCCGTAATTTTGATATATTTTTAAGATGGTAGAAAGCAGTTTTACAGATACTAGAAACGTGGCTTTCAAACGAAAGATTGGTATCAAAGAGCACACCCAGGTTCCTCACTGACGACGAAGACTTGACAGAGCAGCCATCAAGTGTTAGACAGTATTCTAGGTTACTACTTGTGGAGCTTTTTTGTCCAATAATTAAAAATTCAGTTTTTTCTGAATTGAGTTGCAGGAAATTACCAGTCATCCAATGTTTTATTGCGGCTATGCATTCCGTTAATCTTGTGAATTGGTAAATTTCTTCAGGGCGTGAAGAAATATAGAGCTGAGTATCGTCAGCATAACAATGAAAACTAATGCCATGCTTCCTAATAATATCTCCCAGTGGTAGCATGTACAGGGTGAAGAGTAGCGGTCCTAGCACTGAGCCTTGTGGTACTCCAAACTGAACTTGCGATCAGTGTGACATCTCTTCATTTACTGCTACAAACTGAAAACGGTCGCATAGGTATGATTTAAACCATGATAAAGCAATTCCACTAATACCTACATAATTTTCGAGTCTATTCAAAAGAATGTTGTGGTCGATGGTATCAAATGCAGCGCTAAGATCGAGTAACACTAATAGAGAGATACAGCCACGATCGGATGATAAGAGTAAATCATTTGTAACTCTGATGAGAGCAGTCTCAGTACTATGATACGGTCTAAATCCTGACTGGAAATCCTCACAGATACCATTTCTTTCTAAAAAGGAACATAATTGTGAAGACACTGCCTTTTCAAGTATTTTTGACAGAAAGGGTAGATTTGAGATTGGTCTATAATTGACTAATTCTGTAGGATCAAGTTGCGGTTTTTTAATAAGTGGTTTAATAATAGCCAACTTAAAAGTTTTCGGTACATATCCTAATGACAAAGATGAATTAATGATATTAAGAAGAGGATCTATGACCTCTGGTAGCATCTCTTTTAATAGCCTAGTCGGTACAGGGTCAAGCATACATGTTGTTGATTTTGATGATTTAACGAGTTTAGCCAATTCTTCTTCTCCTATAGCAGTGAATGATTGTAATTTTTCCTCAGTGACACTACAATGCTCTGTCTGATGTGATACTGTAGTAGACGGCTGCATGGTTAAAATTTTCTTCCTAATATTATCAATTTTACATGTGAAGAAGTTCATAAAGTCATTACTGCTGTGCTGTTTACAATCATCAGAAGTTGAAGCTTTATTTTTGGTTAATTTAGCCACTGTATCGAATAAATACCTTGGGTTGTGTTTGTTTTCTTCCAAGAGAGTTGAGAAATAAGCGGATCTAGCAGTTTTTACGGCCTTTCTGTATGCGATCATGTGCTCTTTCCACGAATTTCGAAAGACCTCTAGTTTTGTTTTCTTCCAGCTGCGCTCCATTTTTCTGGCTGCTGTTTTAAGGGCCCGGGTGTGCTCGTTGTACCACGGCGTTGGACTATTTTCTTTAATCTTCTTTAAGCGCAGAGGAGCAACTGTGTCTAAAGTACTGGAAAAGAGAGAGTCAATAGTTTCTGTTGCAACATCGAGTTCTTCTATGCTATCTGGGTTGCTGAGGAGATGATACTGATGAGGAAGAGTATTTAAAAAGCAATCTTTAGTAGCGGCAGTGATTGTCCTGCCATTTTTGAAACGAGGGGGCGGCTTTGCAACTTTAGCTAAATTAAGTATACAAGATACTAAGTAATGATCTGAGATGTCATCGCTCTGCTGCAGAATTTCAACGGTATCAACATTAATTCCATGTGACAATATTAGGTCTAAAGTATGATTATGGCGATGAGTGGGTCCTGACACTTGTTGCCTAACTCCAATAGAGTTTAGTGTATCTTTAAATGCTAATCCTAATACGTCTTTTTCGTTGTCTACATGGATATTAAAATCACCAACAATTAGTACTTTATCTACGGCCAGTACTAATTCTGATAGAAAGTCAGCAAATTCTTTGATAAAGTCTGTATTATGCCCTGGTGGCCTGTATACAGTAGCTAACACCAATGTTGAACGGGTTTTGTCATGTACACTACATAGCGTTACATAAAGCACCAAAACTTCGAAGGAATTATATTTGAAACTAGACTTCTGAGTAATACTGAAGATATTATTATAAATTACAGCAACCCCTCCCCCTTTACCTTTCAGACGCGGCTCATGTTTATAACAATAATCTTGGGGGGTGGACTCATTTAAGGTAATGTAGTCGTCAGGTTTTAGCCAGGTTTCTGTCAAACACAGCATATCAAGATTATTATCTTTAATAATATCATTAACAATAAGCGCTTTTGGGGAAAGGGATCTAATATTCAGCAACCCAAGCTTTATCAATTGTTCATCTGTATTATTTCTTTTGTTTATTTGTTGGACATCAATTAAATTTTTACTGTTGAATGGTTTTGATGTTTTTTTGTATTTACTAATTCGGGGAACAGACACAGTCTCTATATGATAATATCTCGGTGAAAGAGTCTCTATGTGCTGGGATTTATCTGACTCCGGTGACGTGAGACAGCTAGCAGACGGTCGGTTTAGCCAGTTTGTCTGCTTCCTGACCTGGGCCCTAGTGAGTCAAGGTTTAGCTCTAAGACTATGTGCCAAATTACTAGAGAGAAGAGCGGCACCACCCCAGGAGGGATGGATGCCATCCTTCTTCAACAGGTCAGGTCTGCCCCAAAAACTTTTCCAATTGTCTATGAACCCTATGTTATTTTGCAGACACCACTTAGACAACCAGCCATTGAGTGATGATAGCCTGCTAACTATCTCATCACTCCTTCTAACGGGGAGCGGACCAGAACAATAAACAGCCTCTGACATCGTACTAGCGAGTTCACACACCTCTTTAATGTTAATTTTGGTGATCTCCGACTGGCGAAGTCGAACATCATTAGTGCCGACGTGAATAATAATCTTAGAGAATTTACGATTAGCTTTAGCCAGCACTTTTAAATTTGCTTTGATGTCAGGCGCTCTGGCTCCCGGTAAACAAGTGACTATGGTGGCTGGTATCTTCACATTCCGTGTAATAGAATCGCCAATGACTAGGGCACTTTCAACAGGATACTCAGTGGATGCTTCACTGAGAGGGGAGAACCTGTTTGATGTTCTAACCGGAACGGAAAAGCGGTTTTTTGGTCTGCGACTATGCTGCCTCACTGTCACCCAGTTGCCCTGCTGCGAGGGCCCTGCAGCCGGAACCGAAGAATGTACAGAGTTCACTAAGCTATTCACATCCAAATCAGTGTCTAAAGCTGTTACATCCTCACTACTCTCAGATAAAGTATGGATGCGTGTTTCTAATTCTGAAATCTTCTCCGTCAGCCTAACTATCTCCTTACATTTATCACATGTGAAGCCCTGTTCGCCAGCGGAGAAGCCTATACTAAACATGCAGCATGAAGTGCAAGTGATAATGACAGGAGAAGACATGACTTACCGTATTTGTTGATTAATCCAATTTACCACTTACCACAATCGTATGCTGGACACTATTTACTAATCCAACTAATGAACTCAGAGAGCAGGAGACCCGGGTGCAGAGATGACAAGCTAACAGGCTAGCGAAATGCTAACGTGTGATGGTGATTTAGATTAAAAGCTAGCGATGTCAAATTTAACGTGATAGGCAATTTTTAAACAATTTATGGTGATGAGTAAGTTATATTTAGCAGTAGAATAAAGAGGAAATATCAAGATAAAGATTCAAACGTGAGCAAGGCTGTACAGAGCTACAAACAGGCACACAGGAGGCACACAGGAGACAGGAGCAAGCCATCCCAGGGATGGTGCAGCAGCTCCATGGCCTATTCTGCTGAGAAGTGACCTCCTTTCCCAAGCGAAGGGGACAATCTGGCACCCGCAACCTGAGCTGTGGAGCCTCCATCTTAACCCCTACAAGCCATTTGCGCCTCTCTCAGAGTGTCATGAATACTATTTCAGAGGCGAGAGTGCCTTTTACTAACATCGTTATGCTCTCAAGTGGTCTGGCTTTTCTGACTGGTACGCAGTCCAACGGGATAGCCTCTGAATCAGAGAGAATGGATAGTAGATGCAATAGCGCTGACCTACGCTTCCTCTGGCTTACGATGCCCTATTGGTGTATAGGCCCATTCCACTAGGGGAATGGCCTCCTCCTGTGTTTGGTCAAGCGGAGGTTCCATTGGTGACGTCCGGATTCAGACGGTCGTTCCTTGAAGACTCTAGCCCAACCCACAATGCACCTCTTTTTTCGGGCTTTCGGTTACGCCATTCCCTCGGCCTGGTTCTCAGGTGTGCGTTTCGCCGTCGAGTTTCGTCCTCTCCTCGACAAAACCCGGATGGCCCGTTTTGAGTCCGTCTTTGCTCGCCACCGCCCTCCAGAGGGCCCACCGGTCTGACTGTGCCCGGGAATGAGGCACCCTCCTCAGTCGCAATCCGGGGAGGCCTGTAAGCATGGAGCTTTTGGCCGAGTTCTGGTGTACAAGGCAGTGAAACAAGCCGACCAAAAGGGCACTCCTGTCGGTCAGAGAAGTTGGATGAGTCCCTCTGTAGGTGAGGGAACCAGGGTGTTCAAGTCACCCAAGGCCACCAGTGGTCACTCTAGGCATGTCAGAGAGGCTGGAGGGGCCCTCTGGATAGATGGATGAAAGTCCTCCAGAGTTCCAGGGTTTCTGAGGCAGTCACCCAAGCCCACCAGAGTGAGCCCTCAAAATCCAAAACAGCTGCGAGCTCCATGCTCTCAGACCGGGCAACCAAGGGAGGATGCCTCATCCTGGGCACGGTCAGATGGGTGGGGCCCTCTTAGAGGGTGGTCTACCTTTGCTCGGTTCTATAACTTGGACGCCCCTGTCCTTCATGCACAGTTCCTGTCTGCCTGAACCAGTCTACGGCTCCCATGCTCCAAAGGCTTTGGCCTCAAAGGACTGAGCCGAGGTATGAATTGATGTTTCGCCTCCAAGTTGTTCTTGCAAATGTGGATTGATGGCTAGTCTGTCAAGGGCCCTGACATTGAGGGCCCCTCGCTAGGCTCGCAGCAGGGCTCTTCCATTCTGCGCGTTGATTGAACAGCAACTGAGGCAATGTGAGTGATCTGTTTTGAAACCTGACCCGAGCCGCTCACATCTATATTGATAAATGCCACATTTTGCGTGGAAACGACCACATGCCCAGTTTTGTCGTACATTCGCTTTGTAAATGAGGGCCATTGTGCGGATGAAGAAACGTGTCAAAACAAGCTTAGCTCTATTGATACTCCATAATCAATAGGATGTCACAATTCCATCATTTATACAATACAATGTACTATTAACTCTTACATGTACTGTACGATAGCATACTGTACGCCGGCCTCATCTTCCCGTGTGTTCGGTTTAGGACGTCATCATTCCTGACCTCATGAAAAAGCTGGACATCCTTGGAGATAATGGGGTAAGGATCAGTGCTGTGCCCGTGTTACTGCTGTTTCTACAGTAGAGCGCTGAACTGAGCTTTCTCCTCTCGTGGCAGAACTTGCGGAACGAGGAGCAGGTGACCGTGATTCAAGCAGGCACTGTGTTGTCGTTGTGTGAAAAGGTATCACGTCCTTCATTCTTTAAGTCCTTGACAGATGACATGGCTTTGATTTTGTCGGTGGTTCTGTTGTATTGTTTGTCTTGAGCAGTGGCTGAAGCAGATCGACAGCACCGAAGCTGCGCTGACGCAGAAAATGATTGACCTGGAGAATGAGAAGGTCGGAGATGAATGTGCTGTTTGTTCTCACAGCCGGTTGAGAGATAGATGAGGCTTGATGACAGTCGATTACATGTGTTGTGTGTGTGTGTGTGTGTGTGTGATCAACAGGAGCTGTTCAGTAAACAGAAAGGTTTCTTGGAAGAGGAACTAGACTACAGGAAGCAAGCGCTTGATCACGCACAGCTGGTAGGACCATGAGATATATGATACTGTCTAGTGTCAGTAAAGGAAAGTGTGTGTGAGACGGAGTTCCTCATGATGGTGTGTGTTTGATGAACGTGAGTAGAGGGTGCAGGAGCTGGAGGCCACGTTATATGCCGCCCTACAGCAGGATCCAGACAGCTGTGTGGGAGAGAGTTTGAGTGACAGGCAGCGAGCACAGCTGGCCGAGTCCATGGAGGCGGTGCGGAGACAGATCCTGCGGCAGAGTCGCCACGCCGACACGCTAGTCCTGCAGCAGCGCATGGAGCTCCTCCAGTCTGCACAGCAGGTGTGTGTGTGTGTGTGTGTGTGAGTGTCTGCTAAATATCTGTGTGTGTTTCTCACAGTGTTACATACAGAAGGTCATGCAGGTCTGGAATGTCAGAATTACTAAATCATGATTTTGTTTCTTTTTCCTGTAACTTGCAGAGGATCCGAGAGCTTGAAGACAAGATTGACATGCAGAGAAGACAAATCAAAGAGATCGAAGAGAAGGTGTGTATGGACGTGTTAGAGTCGTGTCTCTTAAATCTTCAGTGTTTGTTGGATTGGGACATTAATGCTTGTTGTGTAAATGCACACTGGACTGACTCTTCTTCTCCTCTCCTCTCTCCTGTTTCACATTTGTGTTTATTATCATTTATAGTTTTTGTTCCTTTTCTTGTTTTTCTCCCTAGCTTTTATTCTCTGGCCTTAATCCCCCCCCTACACACACATACACTCAGACACACACACACACACACACACACACACACACACACACACACACACACGTGCAGTATCTAAATGAAAGATACAAACTCAATCTTTGGTGACACAAACATTCCTCAGTTTGTTGTACAAAATCATGTTTTTAAATCTTTTATGAAGTGTTTCCCGAGAGAAGCTTTAATCTTCTGACGTTCATCTGAAGCTGCTTAATATTGTTTCGTCTGATTGAGAATAGTGTGAACAAATATAAATATAAATGAAATGCACCCTAAATATTTGTTATAATGAGTATTTAAAGACACCTCAACACTTCAGACTGCTTTTACTTTCAATAAATAAAGTTGTATTTTTTTCACGTGTTCTTGAGGACAGCCTGTGTGTGTGTGTGTGTGTGAGTGTGTGTGTGATCACAGAGATTCCTGAGACTGAGGTCTCAGCCAAAGCCTGAATAAACTTGTCTGTCAAAAATAGAGTTGGGCAGAAAAGCAGAGATCTGCGGTGATCAGTGTGAGAGACAGAGCAGATTAACACTCGTCTGGACACCGGACGCATCACAAACCCTGAATACACACACGTGACCTTATCCTCCTTTATTCCCACTGTCCCTCACACACACCCTGTCTTCTCTCTGCGGGTATTTTTAGTCCAGAACAGAAGTTTGGTGGGGATGAGAGAACGGGTGCAGAACCCCACGCTGGTGACACACACACTTCATCACCACAACCCATCCGCGCCCTCAGAGCAGCATCCATCTGACTGCACACACTACACACTTACTGGTGTACAGCTATCTAGGCCTGTGTGGGGGCGTGGCCAGACGGAAGTCACTCCTCAGGAAAGGCTCCTGAAGGACCTCCGATCATGAGGAACTCAATCCTCCGGTCTGATGAAAGCAGAGTTTGCTGGAGTTTGATGCTTTATTTGTCCTCTTCGTGTTATTTGTGGTTCAAACCGGATCTTTTTTTAGCCTCTCCCCACATTCTGTTCGCTCCCTAAATGAACAGTGCTAATGATCTTACAGATGGACTGTTTACACTCATGCTGTCTGAGACACACACTCGCACTCTCTCAGGCATGACACACGCCCGATGATGCACGTCACAGCTACGCCAACACACGTCCATGCAAACACAACCATCTGGAGCGAGTGTGTGAGGAGATGAGGAGATTTAGGAAACGAGAGATGAATGAATGCCTGAGCGCTCCAGTGACTGACAGCAGAACAATGGCCAACAGAAAGCCTAGAACAAGCGGCACACTGGAGTCTGTGGGGAAGAGCTTCCGGTTGGGTTATTTTGAAAGTTTGTACACACACACACACACGGCCAGAGGAAAGATCTCTACATCCCCTCCTAGACCGCAGTGAGATGAGAATACACTGAGAATTGTTTATATATAATCTACATTATTGTACAATTGTTACTTCCGTTCTTTCTCCATTGTTTACTTCTCCTAAGAATAATTTGGGTTATTGGGTTATTAATAATTACCTGAATTAAACATTAAGTCCTTGACATTAAACGAGCTGTGAAAGAGCAAACGTTTCAGTTACACTTTATCTGACGGTCATTGTGACGGTGTCATGGAACATATGTGTAACAATGACCGTCAGATAAAGGGCTATCAGCGTTTCCTCCAGCGCTTCATCTGGTGAGGGGGCGTCCTATTCATAAACTAATTAAAAAATAATAAATGAATTTATATATTAGTGTTAGCTTGTGTTTATTATTTAAATAAACATTTTTGGTAACACTTTATTTGAGTGTCATTGTTACATGTGTTTATTAGAGTAATAACAGTAAAATATGCATAATTACATGCAACTAACCCTCAACCAAACCCAACCCCTATAGTATTAATATTAGTCAGGACTTAAATGTGTAATTACACTGTAACAATGACACCTTAACATAAAGTGTAACCAATGTTTCTAACATGCACACTGACTGAATACTCTATTAGGGGCTTAATTTAACACTGGGGTCAGATCTTACTTTAACACACACACACACACACACACTACCCCTAGCCCTACCCAACACACAAGTCAAGTCATCTTTATTTATATAGCGCTTTTAACAATGCAGATTGTCTCAGAGCAGCTTTACAGTGTTAAACAGGAAAATAATGCAGCATAATTTTATTCAGCCGTACAGCCGTTCTGGAGAAAACGGTGATGTCATCAGTTCAGTTCAATTATCATACGGTGGCAGTGTGGGCTTTAGATCAGTAATCAGATCAGTCATTTAGTTTATATGGTTAATTTAGTTTAATAATTAGATTGATTTGGATGTTTAGTTGAACATGTAGTGTCCCCAACTGAGCACGCCAAGCCAGAGGCAACAGTGGCAAGAACCAAAACCCCATCAGGAGCAGAATGGAGGAAAATAAACCTTGGGAGAAACCAGGCTCAGTCGGGGGGGCAGTTCTCCTCTGGCCAATTAACAAACAGCGCATGATTATTATTCTTTACAGGTCAGAGGTCATAATAGATCAGAATATTGGAACAATCGGAGTCATCGCGCTGGAGACGGGTTTATTGAGGATGCCGTGTCGATGAGGCAGTTTCAGGGGGAGGCTAATCACGGTCTCTCAGACACTTCAGGGTCATGTGTTGGTCTTCTCTGGGCGCAGGTCCAGCATCTGATCTGGATCCGGCCCGGATCCTGCTGACTGCAGTAAACCTCGGGATAAACAGAGAGACTAGCATTAGCGTAGATGCCATTCTTCTGATGATGTCACGAGTACATCAGGTGTTATGGGAAGTGTTCCCGGTTCCGGCTGACCTAGTTAATGCAGCCTAACAATCATTTCATTGAGAAAGTGTTTTATGTGTATGCCACAGTAAAGAGATGTGTTTTTAGTCTAGATTTAAACTGACAGAGTGTGTGTGCTTCCCCAACAATGCTAGGAAGAGTTCCAGAGTTTAGGAGCTAAATAGGAAAAGGATCGAGCGCCTGCAGTTGATCTGGATATTCTCGGTATGATCAACTGGCCAGAGTTTAGAGAGCGCAGTAGACGTGATGGAGTATAATGTGTTAAGAGCTCGCTCAAGTACTGGAGATAAACCATTTAGTGCTTTGTAAGTAATAAGCAAGATTTTAAAATGTATGGGATGTTTAATAGGCAGCCAGTGCAGTGTTGACAGAACTGGGCTAATATGGTCACACTTCCTGGTTCTAGTAAGAACTGGAGCTGCTGCGTTTTGGACCAGCTGGAGTTTATTTATTAAGCGAGCAGGGCAACCACCCAATAGAGCATTACAATAATCTAGCCTTGAGGTCCTAACCCTAACCTAACACACTAACACACACACACACACACACACACACACACTACCCCTAGCCCTAAACTTAACCCTCACAGGAGACTGTGCAGTTTACTTTCTGTGAAAAAAACCTCATTCTGTGTGAAATATAAGCATTTTGAAAAGTGAGGACATGGGGAACGTCCTCATATTTCACCCTCTTTTTGTCATACCCATGTCATTATACACATTTGTGTCCTGATATTTCACAAAAACATGCCCACACACACACACACACACACACACACACACACACACACACACACACACACACACACACACACACACACTACCCCTAGCCCTAAACCTATCCAACACACACACACACACACACACACTACCCCTAAACCTATCCAACACACACACACACACACACACAGGTTTGTTTTGCTATCTAAGTGAGGACATTCAATAGGCGTAATGCTTTTTATACTGTACAAACTGTACATTCTATTCCCTTACACTACCACTAAACCTACCCCTCACACACACGCACACACACACACACACACACACACACACACACACACACACACACACACACACACACACACACACACACACACACACACACACACACACACACACACACACACACACACACACACACACACACACACTACCCCTAAACCTACCCATCACACACACACACTCACACACTGCACCAAGAGATCACTCAATAATAATGCAAAGATGATGAATATTTGATTTTTTTATTGACACGTTTCTTTAGACAGAAAGCATGATTGTGTTGTTCTGTAAACAGCCGAACTCTTGCTCCGAGAGACGCAGATCTTACACAGATCTCTCGCCTCCAGTGGTTCCGGAGTTCCTCAGGTTGAATTAAACATTGACTTCCTGCTCTAAATTCACCTGATATCCAAAGAACCTGGCACAACTCAGATTAACTAACACAACCCAAAGTACTTGACACAGTTTTAACGAATGAAAAACGTCACAATCTCTGTCAGTCCATTCTTCCATTAGCGCATCAGTTCATCAGTGGCCCCGAAACACTAAAACCACTCCTAATGTCAGTGCACTATAGAATAAAATATGAAAACAAGTGGCATCTGCCTTTAGTTCAATATATTAACTATATATGCACATCCCGTGTCCAAATAGAACAGCTCTATTGTTTTATGATTTGATAATTGTGAAATGTTTTCTTGAAGTTTGAAGTGTAGCTTAAGTAGTTGAGATAGTTTTAGGAGCCACTGAATGTGATGATGTGTACCCAAGAATCCCAGAAAAGACTAAGAGATCTTGGGGATCCTGTTGGAAAAGTAAGTAGAGATCTGTATGTTCATATTTACACGACGATATGATGATTTACATCGTCTCATTTGCTGGTATGAGAGCTTTCCTCTCTGTGTTGAGACCGACCTTTACCTCTGGTTGCCTCTCCCACATCACTCCCTATATTACCCCTCGACTCGCCCTGTGTCCTCTTGAGCTACACCTGAGGTTAGCTACAGGGATGCAGTCGCCCTGTCTCTGGTGTGTAATGTGTTGTTGTGTCAGTCTTGTCACCCTTTTCTGCATGGCTGCTTCTATCAGCATACGCCGATCGCAGGAGAAAGGTGGAGCATAACAAAAGAAGAGGAGGAGACGGAAAACTCAGCCGAAGAGCAGATGGATGGAGAGAGTCAGGGCTGTGAGCGAGAGGAAGGACAGGAGTGAAGCCGAAGAGGACGACGGGAGAACGGGAGAGTCGTAACCCGGGGGGCATTCAAGCTCGAAGCAGCGGACGGATGCGTCCTCATTGCCGTAGTTCGCCCAGTATTCTTCAGGCTCGAGCTTGGGCAATGCAGCCTCCTCCGCCATGAGATCGTACTTGGACGACGAAGAGGGGGGATGCTTGACGGAGGAGAAGGGAAAGGTCTCGCTGCTCTTGTGAAAGTGGCTCTTGGAGGACGAGGCCGGTTTGTTCTTTGAGAACCACCAGCGTGTCTTGGTGCTGAAGGTGGTGGTTGTAGTGCCAGCCATGGATCCCGGGTCGGGCAACGGGCAGAGGGCGAAGTCCAGCTCCCGCAGGAATCTCAGGTCCTGGCCTTTACGAGGGGCCGGCGAAGAGCAGGTCAGGTCTGAGCTGGAGATCCGAGCTTTGCGGAACCACTCCCAGAGCGACCTGGCTTCACAGCCGCAGGTCCAGGGGTTGCCGTTGAGCCTGAGGAACTGCACCGAGGATGTATCCTTCAGCACCTGGCCTGGAAGCTCCTGCAGAGTGTTGTTGAAGAGATAGAGGATGGTCAGCCGGCCCAGGTCACGGAAGGCTCGCCGATGGACTTGCCGGATGCGGTTGTCATGCAGCAGCAGCCGGTCGAGGTTCACCAGGCCGCGGAAGGCATTCTCGGACAGGACGCGGATGCGATTGCCGTGCAGGAACAGGTGTGTGAGGTTGACCAGGTCGGAGAAGAGGCCGTCGGCAAGGTGGCTCAGCTGGTTCTCCTGCAGGTAGAGGAACTGCAGGCTGTAGAGCTTGTGGAAGAGGTCGGCGGGCAGCTCGGTCAGGTGGCAGCGGTGCATGTGAAGGCTCTGCAAGCGCTCCAGCCCCCGGAACGCTCCCCCGTCCAGCCGGCGCAGCGATGGGTTGTCGCTCAGATCCAGTTCCTCCAGCACACGCAGATTGCTGAACGCCCCTGCTTCGATCCATGTGATGTTGTTGGAGTACAGCCACAGGACCTGCGGATTCAAGAGGTAAAGACAGAGGTAAATCTCAGCTCCCTGGATATCTTCACACAAAAACGCAATGATGGCAAGCCATTTGACTTTTATTCAGTCCCAGGATATGAATTTGGGATATCAAGAATTAAATTTTCACATTCTTGATATCACTAATTCATATCCTGTGAATGATTAAAAGGTCATAGTTTGCTCATGAATACGCCCTCACCTGTGTTTCGAAGCCAAAGGAGTCGGCTCTGAGCTCGGTGATACGGTTGTTCTGCAGGAAGACGCGCTGGGAGTCGTAGGGCACGCCGGTAGGAACGGCGGTGTAGTTCTGAGACTGACAGCTCACCGTCATGGGCGTATGGTAGCACACACACAGCCTGGGACAAGCCTGACCCGGTGCGCAGCGACATGCCAACAGCCAAACCACCAGCCACAGAGACAAGCCACCTGTGGAGAGAGCAAAGGCTGGGCTTAACGTGATGTACATGTGCGGTGGTCAGATGAAGAAACACTTTGTCATGCTGGATCAACAGATGCTATTTGAGGTATCGCTGCTCGGCTAAGTAACCAAAATGTGATATCCAGATATGTCCTGCTTGACGAAAGCAGTTCTGTCCAGTCCATCCAGGACAGTGTGCATAAAACAAAAAGCTTGGATTCACTTCAGGTTTGTGAAACCAAACCCGATTCAATTACCGCAGCTCATGAATATTTAAGAGGGGAGCGCATGGTGTCCGGTGACTCTGCACAATAACATGCCGCTTAAAGACACGCATGGTGTGAATTAATCATGCCGCGTGCATTCATGTGACCAGCATAAGATTTTCCTATTACTTGACCTATGACCTGGTCACTCCACGTCCCTTCTAGAACAGGGCGTACTAATCCACGGCACTAATGTGGAAAATGTAACCGTGTACCCTTTGTGCGTAATTGCGTGCCTGCGTTTAACAGCGGCTTTATCATTTTCACATTGTAAACAAATGATTGCTTATTCTAAATGTGTCCTAAAAGTGTTCATACAAATATTTGGTAATTCTCACTATTAACTAGTTGCTTATTAACATGCATATTACTAGGATCTTGGCTGTTTATTAGTACTTATAAAGCACATATTAATGCCTTATTCTACATAATCATATTCACATCCCTTAATCCTAAACTTAACTACTACTACTACAACTTACTAACAACTAATAAGCAGTAAATTAGGAGTTATTTGAGGCAAAAGTCGTAGTTTATAGTGAATGTGTTCCCCAAACTAAAGTGTTACCAAATATTTTTTACACTACAATGTATATAAAATATATTTACAAAATGTAAAACATACAAAACATGTACAAGTCAAAATAGTCCATAAAGAGAGATATGCAATTGAATGTCTTTAAATATGCATCTATCAAACATAAACAAGTTACTAAAAAATGTGTAAACAATAAATGTCAAATATAATGAAGCATAGGGTTGAATTCAGGCTGTTTGGGAAACTTTCTCCAAGTTCTCTCAGTGGAAAAAGTGTCCCAGTCACACTGAATGCACCCTAATCATTAAACAATAACTGATAGAGATAAAGTTGGTACTTACTCTTGAAGGTGAGAGTGTTGGAGGCGCGAGCGCTTCGCTTAGCCGCACGAGTGTCCATCCCAAAATCCAAACCGAGAGCGAGTTAGCTGTGCGCGGGCTGCTATCTGCTCTGACGGTCAGCTCTGGTGCTCGAGTCGACTGCGACTGAGGAGCGACGCTCGCCCGTGCCGTTTATAGCCCAGCTCCGGCTGCCCACGGACGCGGCGCGGCGGAATCTCTCGTGCGTAACGCGCGCGGGCGGGCGAGTGCGCGGAGGCGGGGGGAGGAAACCGGAGCGAGTGACCGAGTGAGTGTAGTGAGGGGGTGAGTAAAGAACTTTAACGCGTGTTTTACATACATGACTGTTCTTCTCTCTAGAGGCTGATTAGCAAACAGCCTCATTTCTGAAATCAGTGTGTAGGATACAGATCAACGGAGGAAAGAGTGCAGTACACATTCTAAATACACATATTCATATTATAATAATAATGAATACGACAAACAAGAGTATATTATACCAAAGAAATACAAATATAATACAAAAAGTGTTATTGTAATATATATAATTCATGTGGACTCTTTTCCGTATGGAAGAGGAATAAAACAAAAGCTCTGGTTACTGAATGTGTTCATTAGAGATGACCTGTTCCTCTAATATTCATACACTAGATGGCAGAGTTCATAATGTATAGAGTAAAGAGCACAAGATGAGAAGGTAAAGCACATTACTGACTGAGGCTGGAGTCTTTAGTGCCCTTGTTAGTGAACAGGGTGAGTAAGATCAGTCACATGCACAGGATATCATTTTGGACCCAATTTAAGAATGCAATGCTCATCAATCAACAATTACCCTCACACACCTGCAGGTAATGAGTGTGTAGGAGAAGGACCAAAGAAGGTCAAAAACAAAAGAAAGTCCCAACCTTTGGTTCCCATGACCTTCATCAGGCTCACACACACTATTCAAAACACAGACACATTTCCAAACACCTCAGGACCAATCACTGTGAAGATCCATCAGTTATCATTTCATATATCATTATATCAGCATCATATAAAAGAGGGATTGAGAACTGTGTCAAAAGGTGATCAAGTCGACAAAAAACACTCTAGAAATAATATCACAAATAATAATGCATCATTCATAACACAAGATCAAATATAAAATAGACAACATATATTGATTTGAATATTATCACTCTATAGCATAACAAAGAATGTGTCATTCATGACAAATGAAGAGAGAAAGAAAAAGAAAACATTTTCTAGCATCACAAAGGATAATGTTTCATTCATAACAAAATATCAAAAATAAAGTAATCAAATATATTGAAAAAGTATCACTCTGTGGCATCACAAATACATTCAAGACAAAAGAAGATCAAATCCCTCTTTTTTTCTTCTTTCGTCATGAGCGAAACATTATGTGTGATGCATTAGAGCAGGCGTTTTCAAACCGGGGTCCTCCAGAAGGTTCTAAGGGGTCCCCAGAAAACACGGATGAAGTTTACCAAACATTCTAACGGTTTCATTTCTAAATGTTTCTTGCCGTATACACACTTCCCAGAATTGTATGTGTTTGTTTTGTATCTTTCTGGGGAGTTTTTCTCACTATAGTCCCCTTTATCTCGCTCACTGGGGTTTAAGGCGGTATTCTTAACGCAGGACATAAGCTGCTTACATTTATTCTGAAAGTTGCTTATACAAATAATTTTTAATTGAACATGTTCTTCTTCAGGTTTATACATCCAACATTAAGAATAGCCAATTTAAGTTTGGAAACAATATGCTGTATTTATAATGTCACACTTGCTATTTATCTAACAGTTTAAATGTTTTTTCATACATACAAATATATAGATGGATTTTAGGAAGGGGGTCCCTCATACAAGATGCATCATATTTGGGGTCCTTGCATCATAAAGTTTGAAAACCCCGGCTCTAGAGTGTTTTTTGTCGACTTGATCACCTTTTGACACAATTCTCAATCCCTCTTTTATATGATGCTGATATAATGATATATGAAATGATAACTGATGGATCTTCACAGTGATTGGTCATGAGGTGTTTGGAATGTGTCGGTGTGTGTGAGCCTGATGAAGGTCATGGGAACCAAAGCTGTTTTTGACACTTTTGTAAGTAGATAGTGTGCAGGACTTTCTTTGGTTTTATTCTCATCAACCATAAAATGGCATTATGAGTGTCACATTAGGAAACAATAATTACTGAGTCTAACAGCTTGAGACTGTCCACATCACTGTAATTACAGTAATTCCTACAGGAATAATAAATAAAATATGAATATAAGAAATAATAATTACCAACAGGATAAAATGCCACGTGGAACATTAAACCTGTAAATCCTGGCTTATGAAATAACAGTCAGAAAAATATATATTTTTTGGAATGGAACCATTTATTTTGGTAACATCTGAAGATTGAAATTTTATTGTTTAATGTTATTTTTATTTAGTATTATTATGTTTTATTAATTTTCATAATTATTTGTATAATGTACAATGTAAAGTCAGGCTGTTTCTGAACATGTGTCCCAAGGAGAGACATGGATGAGCTGACGGAAGATGAGAGACGAGAGACGGAAGACGGGAGAGAGAGACGGGAGAGAGACGAGAGAGGGACAAGGGAGGATGGAGAAACATACAGCTGGCATGAGACAATAACTTTTCAATGTCGTCATATCTGATACATCAGTATTTTATGGCTCATATTCTGTAGTATGATATAGTGAGAATGCTGAACCCTTCTGTTTTAAAGATCATCTATTACTGAATTAGTTCATTTAATCTAAAGCAGTTCAGCAGAAAAAAGTCCAATCGTCCAGCTCAGTTCAGTTCTCATGTTCTCAGTTCTCAATGGTGTCAATGTAATCAGATCAATAATATTGTTGAATAGTAAGTATCCATAACTAAGCGACAGTAGCAAAAACCCAAACTCCAGATATCATTTCTTCTTTACTACTTCATTACAATTTCTTTATCACTTCTGATATTGTAGTAGACGCTTGCATGGTTATCATTTTCTCTCTAATATTATCAATCTTAAATGTAAAGAAGTCCATAAAGTCATTACTGCTGTGCACAAACATCAGAAGTTGAAGCTTTTTTTCTTGTTAATTTAGCCACTGTATCGAATAAATACCTCTGGTTGTGTTTGGTTTAAATTTTTGTTTTAAACGTTTTTACGACCTTTCTGTATGCGATCATGTGCTCTTTCCACGAATTACGAAAGACCTCTAGTTTTGTTTTCTTCCAGCTGCGCTCCATTTTTCTGGCTGCTGTTTTAAGGGCCCGGGTGTGCTCGTTGTACCACGGCGTTGGACTATTTTCTTTAATCTTCTTTAAGGGCAGAGGAGCAACTGTGTCTAAAGTGCTGGAAAAGAGAGAGTCAATAGTTTCTGTTGCAACATCGAGTTCTTCTATGCTATCTGGGTTGCTGAGGAGATGATACTGATGAGGAAGAGTATTTAAAAAGCAATCTTTAGTAGCGGCAGTGATTGTCCTGCCTTTTTTGAAGCGAGGGGGCGGCTTTGCAACCTTAGCTAAATTAAGTATACACCAGCAATTAGTACTTTATCTGCAGCCAGTACTAACTCTGATCAGAGTGATCAGAGAAAATCAGCAAATTCTTTGATAAAGTCTGTATTATGCCCTGGTGGCCAGTATACAGTAGCTAACACCAATGTTGAACGGGTTTTGTCATGTACACTACATAGCGTTACATAAAGCACCAAAACTTCGAAGGAATTATATTTGAAACTAGACTTCTGAGTAATACTGAAGATATTATTATAAATTACAGCAGCCCCTCCCCCTTTACCTTTCAGACGCGGCTCATGTTTATAACAATAATCTTGGGGGGTGGACTCATTTAAAGTAATGTAGTCGTCAGGTTTTAGCCAGGTTTCTGTCAAACACAGCACATCTAGATTATTATCTTTAATAATATCATTAACAATAAGCGCTTTTGGGGAAAGGGATCTAATATTCAGCAACCCAAGCTTTATCAATTGTTCATCTGTATTATATCTGTTGTTTATTTGTTGGACATCAATTACATTTTTACTGTGGAATGGTTTTGATGTTTTTTTGTATTTACTAATTCGGGGAACAGACACAGTCTCTATATGATAATATCTCGGTGAAAGAGTCTCTATGTGCTGGGATTTATCTGACTCCGGTGGCGTGAGACAGCTAGCAGACGGCCGGTTTAGCCAGTTTGTCTGCTTCCTGACCTGGGCCCTAGTGAGTCAAGGTTTAGCTCTAACTGTGTGTTCACACCGCACCACGAGCTCTGGCCAGAGCGGCGCGGCACGTCTTGGACGATTTGGGCATCGAGGAGAGTTGAAATCAGGTCAACTTTATGGTAATGAGCTATGACGCGGTTCGGTGGCAACCAATGGGAATGTAGTAGTGCTCCGCTTGAGAGGAATGCCAGAGAACGAGGTGCTGTAAACTTTGGTTCCGACCACATTAGTTCCCCAGCAAAATAGAGGAGAGGTTGATCACTGCTGGTGCGGCGGGTTTGATAAGAAGACGCGCAACATCATTTATACACCACACAAATGGCTTTTAATTGGTTCCCACCTCTGTCTTACCTGAGCCTTTAACATTGTTACAATAACATTTTAGGGAGAATATATTTTAAACCACTATAGCACTATTTTAAACTTTCAAGCAATCAAATATTATTACAATCCAATACCATTAGGTTCTGGTAAATATAAAAGCATATTCAATAGGATTCTAGCGACAAGATCGTTTTTTCAATCAAGCTTTTTTAGTTTCTCTTTATTATTTGTTCTTTCTTTTGTTATGGTTACTAAGTATGTTTTTATTGGTTGTCATGGTGATTTATTGTTTCATTGATTATCTCACACCGGTTTCGTGTTCAGTTCATTATCTTGTGTATATATTGCCCCTAGATCTTTCAGTTCTTTGTCTAGTGTTGTTTGTGACTTGCACACTGTTTCGTTTATTTCTTTGTATATGGGTTACTCACTTTAGTTAAAGTTTATGCTGCATTTGGTTCCGCTGCGCTAACCTCAATATCTTCTTCATCATAACGTGACAGACCTGCTGGATAATCTGAAATTCCTCAATTGACTCAATGGCAATGCCGAGTTGTTGCTTTCCCTAATTATACGCTGCAAAAACAAAGATCTGCTGCATGTGCAAATGATTGTGTAAAAGAAGTGTTAGAGATGTGTTTGTGTGCGAGTGTCACGTGTGTGGGCTGGACTGAGTCAGAGTTCTGTTCCCTGACCGTGACTGAGGTCAGTGCGCTCCAACTTCAGCATGACGCCGCCCATCTGTACACACACACCTGTGTCCCCATGTCATGACACATGCAAACACACACATGTCTTTATGGGCACTCGCCATCGCCTTCTATTATTTTAGTCTCCTAATGTTAAACATGTACTCACACACACGCTCTGCTTTACCCAAATGCCATGTGCATGTACAGATATGCACACTTAATATGCACAGTTCTTGTGTTCCTCCCACAAGTTTTCTCAGTGGACCTTATGAAATATCACATGACAAACACTGAATATCATATACACACACACAAGAGCACACACTTTCATCTGTACCCACAAGCTCACTCATCGCTGCGAATCAAAGGTTAGGGCAAGGGTCCATGGAGGGAGGGACACAGCCTGCAGAAACATACCGTACACAGTAGTAGGCCACACCTCGTCATAAGTGCCCTTTGTTCTTAGTGTGCTTTGCAGAGACAACGCTGCCGAGCCTGAGGCTACATACACAACCGTCTTAGCCCACCAGCTCAGTCATCACTGAACATTCTCAGCGCTACAGGGGGCTGTGGGGGAAGGCACACACACACACACACACACACACACACACAAGGCAAAATCAGACAGATGACCACACTCCCCCTCACCACTTGGGGCAGTGACACACACTTTAAAGAGCAACAGACGGGTTTGGGGAGAGTGTGTACATGCTGGTGTGTCCATGTCAGTTCATATGTGTGCCCTTTGACAGCTGCCAACCTGTACTGAGCAACTCAGAGCGCTTTGTCCTACTTCCATGAGCATGTTTTTCAGCTTTGTACATGTGATCCTTCTTACAGAGGTTGGCAACCAGAAAACCTTTATATAAATCTCCCAATGTACAGCATGTGTCACCATTAGTAGTTTTGTGGGCAGGAGGTTAACATTACCCTGGTTCAGTTGACTAAAAGCCAAAAGGATTTTCCCATTCGCTTTTGGATTATTGCATAAAATAAACTCTTCGGTTCCAAGTCGGTACAGAAATTTTCAAAATGTGACAAAAAGTTTTGGGACGCCTGCTTTTACATGCATATGAACATCCCATTCTTAATCCGTAGGGTCTATAATAGCTTCAGCTCTTCTGAGGAAGGCTTTCCTCAAGGGTTAGGAGTGTGTTTATGGGGATTCTTCTAGAAGCTCATCTGTGATGTTGGACGAGAAGGCCTGGCTCTCAGTCTCCGCTCTAATTCATCCCAAAGGTGTTCTATCGGGTTGAGGTCAGGACTCTGTGCAGGCCAGTCCAGTTCCTCCACACCAAACTCCTCATCCATGTCTTTATGGAGCGATGCTTTGAGCACTGGAGCGCAGTCATGCTGGGACAGGAAGGGGCCGTCCTCAAACTGATCCCGCAAAGTTGGGAGCATGAAATTGTCCAAAATGTCTTGGTGACGCATTAAGAGTTCCTTTCACTGGAACTAACCCCTGAAAAACAACCCCACCCCATAATCCCCCCTCCACCAAACGCTACACTTGCCACAATGCAGTCAGGCAAGTCCCGTTCTCCTGGCAACCGCCAAACCCAGACTCGCCCATGGGATTGTCAGACAGAGAAGCGTGATTGGTCACTCAGAGAACACGTCTCCACTGCTCTAGAGTCCAGTGGCGGCGCGCTTTACCCCACTGCATCCCACGCTTTGCATTGCTCTTGGTGATGTGAGGAGTTCACTGAGCTCCTGAGAGCGACCCATTCTTTCACAAATGTTTGGAGAAGTGCCTGCATGCCTAGTGCTTGATTTATACACCATGGAAGTGATTAGACACCTGAATTCAGTGATTTGGACTATATTAGCAGTGTTGCGGTAACGCATTACAAGTAGTGCAAGTTACATAATTGGATTACTTTTTTTCCAGCAACTAGTAAAGTAGTGCATTACATTTGAATTTACAACAAAATGTCCGAGTTACTTTTCCAAATTAGTAACGCAAGTTACTTAGTTTTCCCATGTATTGACTGACATTTTATGGTGTTTTATGACTTTAATGGTATTTTATTCAGGTGCTGTTACTTTTGTCCAAATCAAGTGATGTCATGTCCATATATCTATGATTAAAGAGAAATCTGTCCCTCAGATCCTCCTTCCAGATCCTGTTTAGTACTGTCCACTCTGTTTACCTCTATAATAAGCTCTCTGACCCGTTTTTGTCTCTACATTGTCTAAATCAGTGGCTTTGCGTTACTCCTACGATCTTTGCACTTCCTCTAATAGAGATGAGCAGAACCTTATCATCACGCTGTCATCTTTGTCTCACTGACTAATATTTACCTTCATTCCGTTTTTACTGCCTCCATCATCTGTCTATCTGTCGCCTATTCATTCATACATCTCTATTTTTATACAGAGGCTGTCCCTGTCATATCTCAAGCCATTATGACGCAGAATGAATGATGCAGAATAGACAGAGATGAAGAGAATGTGCATAAGCGAGGGAGAGAATGAGAGACAATTGATGGTAAATGCTGTTGGCAGAGCAATGCTGTTTTTTATCCCTGGTTTATCTCCCAGATCTTTGTAAATTGTGATTAGGCTGTGATCCTTCAAACACTAGGCTACAGATTGAAAGCAAAAGGAAACAAAGACTTGAAGCCAAAAAGTGTCCGTTCTGTGGGATGGCTGAGCTACAGAATGGGGTAAAGATGAGCAATAGTGCCTGGCTACTGAAGAAACACAATGACTGTGATTAAAGGCCTAGATACTGATAAACCAAGGCTTACAGTGCAACAACAACAGAGATACGGAGGACAGATGACTCGAAATGAGTAATTTCCTCTTTTTCAAAGAGGTGTACTTACATCTGCGATGTGCTAAGAGAACACCTGCAGATCTGAGACAAGTCCACTGATTTCTCTCCACAGAAAGTAACCTTAAATAGCAGATGCCCAACAGCGAATGAATGGAACAGCTTCACGTCCTGAGATGACTCATACCCACTGGTTAATGAAAACTAACAGCACTAAACTGCTGCCTATTGGTAGAGATGATTGATCTCCTACAGCAGACTGTCAATAGGATGGTAGAACAGTGGAAAACTACCAATAACCTGCCTGTCCACAGCATGGACACTTCATCATAGGCATTGTAGACAACAAGCTAGATGAGTGTGCAAGGCTCAGATAGGACATGGGGGAAAAACAAAGGCTCAAACCATTAGAAACTGAATACAAACCCAAGACCTGAAGCAGGAAAACCATTGTCAGTAATGCAAGATCAATAAAAAAGAAGAAGCTGATGAACAGGAGGCGGATGCGCTAACAAAGACTTTAAAGACCACAGCCTCTTGAGGACACCCGGGTCATGGCACCAATGTAACCCTTCCGGTTCAACTTGCACCGCTCCAAACAGGATTCAAATCGCCATTTCCAGCATTTCTTACTTGGCAAAAAAAAATGTGGGTGGGTCCTCTCCCAGAAAAGTGTTACTGGAGTAGATGCCATTTACATTAAGTAGTAGGGGTAAGCACATGGCATCAAGTTTTGACGCAGATCGACCCGCCTTTTTCCGAACTCACTCTACTAACTTTTCCTATCACATATCAGATCGGAAAGACATTTTCAATAAGCATTATTATTTTAGAAAAGTGGGAATAAAGTGTCTAATACAGTGTTTAATAATACACGAGTGGTTATCGGTTTGGGGTAGGTAAAAGTGAGTGGGTCCAATATCATTGGTCTTAAAAAGTGGTCGGGTCTTGTCCCAGTTTTAACTTGGCAAGTCCGAACTACCCAGGACGCAAGTCTGGTCAAGTGAGTTTGATCAGGGCTGGCGCTGAACTCTGCAGGTAAGTGGATCCCGAGGGCCACCCATGATATATGTGCTAGTTGGCCGTTGGCTTTAGTCTTTGTGGAGAGTTCAAGCTCAACTTTTTGGCCTAGATGCAGTTGACACAAGGCGGCATACCTTGCCACTCTTTGACGTAGGTTTGATGTGTCTGGACTTTAAAGAAGGGCCATTTTCTTGCAGAGTTCAGCTCCAACTCCAGTTAAACACACCTGAACCAGCCAATCAAGCTCTTACTAGGCAGACTAGACACGTCCAGGCTGGTGTGTTGAGGCAAGTCGGATCGAGTTTGGACACCCCTGGTATAAAGGCAAGACTAGGTGAACAAATCCACTTGCAAAAGCGAGAAACAGTGCGAGTTTACAGCACATTTCAGTAATGATGATGGACCTCAGACCTCCAAATATGCCTAAAAGTGTGTACAGAGATCATGTGAGCACTGTACATCACTGAATATACAGCACGTCATCACTTAACTCGCTTTAAAGCACTTTATGCTTCATTTTTCCAGTCTCACTTCTGTCAATGCACTAATTTTAGCTGATGTTTTTGTTGTGCTTGCTTAAGTCCTGGCACTTCCATTTATAGAAATTATCTGAGCCTTTGCGTCTTTCTGTCACATTCATCTCACTGACTACATTTCACTCAGTCATTTTACACAGCCGCCCTCGTCTATCTATTTCTGCAAGTCTTTTTTGTTCATTAGTAATTTTAGTGGCGCGGTCAGACCATGTCATACCCCAAACAGTTATCACACCGAGTGGAAGTTCAGAGAGACAGATGGAGTGGAAAAACAACAAAAACACTATGTGAATATATGGTAAAGTGTCATCTATTCCTGAATTTGTCTTCAGTGTCACATGATCCTTCAGAAATCATTCTGATATGATGATTTGATGCTCAACAAACATTCATTATTATTATCAGTGTTGAAAACAGTTCATTTTTCTGTGGAAACTGTGATACTTTTTATTTTCCAGGATTCTTTGATGAACGGAGCGTTTATTTGAAACAGAATCTTTTGTAACATTATAAATCTCACTTTTGATCCGTTTAATGTATCCTAATGAACTTTTCTTTAATGTCCTCAAATGTTTGAACGGTAGTGTATATGCTTTACTGAGACCAAAAGCTAAAACCATGGCAATCTAATCCAAGATTGAGAATATGTTTTTGAACGATAGAGGTCTTTTGCACCACATTAGTTCTCACTATGGTCCGGCGACATCCTCTCGTTAGAACAGAACAATCACTTCTTCAACAAGATGACTGGTCTTTTTTAATGAGGTCCGTTTAATCACACTCTCCTCAGGGAGATGAACGATGCCGAATGACGAATATCGTCACGCTGAGACCAAATCGATTAGGGCCTTAATGAAAGCCCAGCCTCAGCTGAGTGACATCAGAGCGCAGTGAACAACAGCTGATGGGGAATGTGGAGAAGGACACTGAATCAACAAGAACTACACCATGTCTCCTGTTTCTTCACCCATACATGAGTTATGAAAATGTTATTAATGAATGTTCTCTGAGCGTTTATTTTTCTTTGTTATACGAATATTAAAGGTGCAGTGTGTAGTATTCATGAGGATCTATTGACACAGAAATATACATACACCTTTCATTTGCTCGATTGCTCGACTTTTATTGCTGTCTTCTTCCTCCACGTCAACCTCTTCCTCTCCCTCTCCCTCTCATTGTTGTTGAAGACAGGTAAGCTCAGTGTCCGCACACCTGATGGCGTGTTTGATCCATTGGTTCATAGGTTGGTATTTTGGAGAGCAGTGCCTTGAAAAGGCAAAGAAGTGACATCCTGACTGCGTCCCAGAACTGACAAATGCTGCCCTTGGAGGAAGCCTTGCAGAAGACATCAAGACACATCAAAAGGTTGGTGGTCAGTTTGTGTGTAAATACACGTTTCTGACCAACGTTTTCCACTTTTGATGTTACCATTGCAGTCCCTGCCTAAGTTTCCACACGCAGCCCATGATAGATTTCTGTCTAATGTAGAGAAGTGTGTTCAGTGTTTTGCAGAAAGGCTGAGAATGTGCTTATTAGGGGTGGAACAATAGATCCCAATACAAAAATGCAACAATATGTAGGAAAGTGACAATCTGTATTGTGTATAGTTCACCCGAAATGAAAATATAAAAAGATGTAAATTAAAGTGTAAGAGTTTTAGTGCCAGTACATTAATATTTAATGTTGAATATAATGTGTAATAATGCAATGGGGGAATGTTTGTTGCTTCTGATAATGCCAAATGTCTTTATTATGTCTACAGTATTTTAAATATATGCAACAGTTCTTTCTGATTCTGGAATCTGATTGGCTGAGAGCCGTGAGATATTCCCCCAGTATCATCCTTTCACAGTTTGTATCCCTCCGCTTGCGGCGACTGTCATGGCGGACGAGCAAACCTTCGTAATTTTACAAATATTACTGTTGTGTGTCATGGCTGGCTTAAAATGAACCCAAAATAGGTTGAAAATTAAAAATCAGGCACATAATTACTAGAGGAAACAATAATAATCAAAAGGTGAACATTTATTAATAAGCAATTTAATCATTGTTTATTGCTAATTATTATTCATTAAACGTATTAATAAATGTTAATTTCCATCATACTTTGGGTTCATTTTAAGCCAGTCATATAGTAATTTTAAACAATAGATGAGTTAAATAAAACTACCCAACAGAGCAAACATTTAACCCAACCACTGGGCTAAAACAACCCAATTTCTGCATGAGTTTGTCCGTTTTCATTTTTTAGAGTGTAGTAACATTTAGAAAACGTTAAATGAACGTCCAACTAAAACACCTGGTGAACATTTCATGAATGATGTATAAATAATGTTGGTAAAGCTTTACAATAAGTTTGCATTAGTTAACATTAGTTAATGCATTAGTTATCATGAACTAACCACGAACAACACCTCTGTTCAGCATTAGTTCATCTTTATTAGTGTTAGTTAATATAAATCCAGCTGTGCATGGTTTGTTCATGTTAGTTCACAGTGCTATATAACTAATGTTAGCAAGAGTTTAATAATGCATTAGTAAATGATGAAATTACCATTAACAAAGATTAATAAATGCTTTATAAGTGCAGTTCATTATTAGTTCATGTTAACTAATGTGTGTTCATAACTTTGAGAGAACGTTCCCTGTCAGAAGCCTTCAGACATCATCTGAGACACGAGAACCACCTGGAAGAATCTGATCTCTAAATGAAAACAGCTCATAATACAGTACAGATTCTGCTCATGGCCGCTCATCAGTCAGACTCCACCTGCTGAAGACAGAAGTGTGTGTGAAAGCGTTTCAAACACTGCACAGTGCGCCATCTGCTGGTAAACCTGGGCAGACAGTTCAGTTCTCAGCTAGCTTTGCACCACATGATTCAAGCTTTTTGTGTCTGGCCTATTTCTTTTGTATTTCTCTTCACTTTAATTGAATTCAGTTCTCAAATGACTGTTTGGTCATCTGTAACAGGTGCTGCGTCCCAATTCGTCTACTTATAATATGGTCTAAAAGTATGTACTCTTTTTGTGAGTGTGTAGCAGAAGAGTACACAAGCTTTGGGACATCATGTCACACCACTGCGTCCGTAATGTTTGCTCTCTGTCACCGTAAACTGCCCTGTCAATCATCTTCTCACGGTTAAAATCCTCCACATTTCATTTCATTCCCTACCGTATCGGAGAGAAACGCAGTAGCACACTGATCTTTTTTAATAACTTTAGTTATTAAAAAAATATTATTCATTTAAATATTAACTATATCAGTTTTACTGAAAGACCAAGGCTGGTTATACCGAATGACTGTGTCAACTGCCCATGGCATTATGGATATTTAAGACAATACACACACAAAGAGCTACACAAGCTAATTCTCCAGACGTTTATTTTCCTCCATTCTGCTCCTGATGGGGTTTTGGTTTCCTTGCCACTGTTGCCTCTGGCTTGGCGTGCTCAGTTGGGGACACTACATGTTCAACTAAACATCCAAATAAATCTAATTATTAAACTAAATTAACCATATAAACTAAATGACTGATCTAATTATTGATCTAAAGCCCACACTGCCACTGTATGATAACTGAAATGAACTGATGACATCACCGTTTTCTCCAGAATGGCTGTACGGCTGAATAAAATTATGCTGCATTATTTTCCTGTTTGACACTGTCAAGCTGCTCTGAGACAATCTACAGTGTTAAAAGCGCTGTATAAATAAAGCTGACTTGGAGATGGTGGTCTAGTGGGTTAAACCACTGATATGCAGAAGGTTGCTGGTTCAATCCCAGCCATCGCCACCAGTGTGTCCTTGAGCAAGGCCCTTTACTCCATGTTGCTCCAGGGGGATTATAATAAAGATAACACACATGACATGCTTGTCAGCTAAAGTTACCGGCTTGACATCAGGATGCAGACGAAGCTCGCGCAGCCCGTCATCCTTCTTCTTTTGTTTTTATTGGTATCCAATGTCATAATTTTGAATTTTTGTCAATAATGACTTTATGTAATAATTGTATACTATTACATAAAAGTGGAATTATTCAATTATTACATTAATCATTACTGACAAAAATTCTAAATTACGACAGTGTATACTATTACATAAAAGTGGAATTATTCAATTATTACATGAATCATTACTGACAAAAATTCAAAATTATGACAGTGTATACTATTACATAAAAGTGGAAATTATTCAATTATTACATAAAGTCATTACTGACAAAAATTCTAAATTACGACAGTGTATACTATTACATAAAAGTGGAAATTATTCAATTATTACATGAAGTCAAAATGGACAAAAATTCAGAATTATGACAGTGTATACTATTACATAAAAGTGGAAATTATTCAATTATTACATAAAGTCATTACTGACAAAAATTCAAAATTACGACAGTGTATACTATTACATAAAAGTGGAAATTATTCAATTATTACATGAAGTCAAAATGGGCAAAAATTCAGAATTATGACAGTGTATACTATTACATAAAAGTGGAAATTATTCAATTATTACATAAAGTCATTACTGACAAAAATTCTAAATTACGACAGTGTATACTATTACATAAAAGTGGAAATTATTCAATTATTACATGAAGTCAAAATGGACAAAAATTCAAAATTATGACAGTGTATACTATTACATAAAAGTGGAATTATTCAATTATTACATGAATCATTACTGACAAAAATTCAAAATTATGACAGTGTATACTATTACATAAAAGTGGAATTATTCACTGTCGTAATTTAGAATTTTTGTCAGTAATGATTCATGTAATAATTGAATCATTTCCACTTTTATGTAATAGTATACACTGTCGTAATTATGAATTTTTGTCAGTAATGATTCATGTAATAATTGAATAATTCCACTTTTATGTAATAGTATCCACTGCTGTAATTTTGAATTTTTGTCAGTAATGACTTTACGTAATAATTGAATAATTCCACTTTTATGTAATAGTATACACTGTCGTAATTTAGAATTTTTGTCAGTAATGATTCATGTAATAATTGAATCATTTCCACTTTTATGTAATAGTATACACTGTCGTAATTTAGAATTTTTGTCCATTTTGACTTCATGTAATAATTGAATAATTCCACTTTTATGTAATAGTATACACTGTCGTAATTTTGAATTTTTGTCAGTAATGATTCATGTAATAATTGAATCATTTCCACTTTTATGTAATAGTATACACTGTCGTAATTTAGAATTTTTGTCCATTTTGACTTCATGTAATAATTGAATAATTCCACTTTTATGTAATAGTATACACTGTCGTAATTTTGAATTTTTGTCAGTAATGATTCATGTAATAATTGAATCATTTCCACTTTTATGTAATAGTATACACTGTCGTAATTATGAATTTTTGTCAGTAATGATTCATGTAATAATTGAATAATTCCACTTTTATGTAATAGTATACACTGCTGTAATTTTGAATTTTTGTCAGTAATGACTTTATGTAATAATTGAATAATTCCACTTCCCTTTCGTTCAGTCACTACGACGTACGTTAGTGACTAACGAATGGGGGTTTCGCTTAGAAGCCTATCATCTTCGAGAATTCAACAGCGCCCAATGGCAGTGCCAATGCCATGGGCATGCGGAATTTGCATGCGTAACTCCGCACCACCCTGTGGGAATATAAGGAAGTACGCTGGCAACATCGCATTATGTTTCTGCTTTGGAGCCAAGAGCATCTCTTCACTCCTACAAGCCTGAATTCTGAAGTCTTCTCTTCAGTCTTCGAGACGAGCGGTTCTCCAGGGTGTTGGTGTGACGGCGCATTCCAGCGATCTCGCATTGCCTGCCTGCTGATCTGTGCAGTGATCTGCAACAGCTGTGTGTGTTATTACTGGGCGCTTCGGCACTCTGCAGAGCTTTCCTCTCACAAAAAGAGCTTGCGCGTGGCACGTCTTTTTCAAGACGGTTCGCCCGTGCACTTCCGAGTGCGATCGATCTCCGTTGCTGTCTATGGGCACATTCACTGCTCGACGTGTTTGGGCTTCAGCACGTTCGGGCAGTGATTGTGGATGTGTCATGTTCCCACTGCGGGAACGTGACCATCACGATGTTGCGGTCGAGACTCAGTGATCTCCGCGAGGAGAGAGAGTCCCCTCTGCCACACCCCAATCTACCGTCTCTGAGAGAGGTGGTACTTTGGCTGGTGGCCAGGGTGACCTGAGGGCGGTGCGTGGTATAAGAACCCCGACGATCATTCCTCGGGCCACGCCCCCCTCTCGCACATCGCTTCCCGCGAGTGCTGGACTGAAACAGCGGCCCGTCTCTGACGCCTCGTTCGTTTCGTTCACACTCCAGATAGCGGCGAGATGTCGATCGCCGCATCCCAAGGTGGGCTAGATCCTTTGGGGATGACGATTAGGTTGTGCTCCGCCTCCGGGTGTGTCAGCACTGCCTGATCTGACCTAGAGTTGATAGCCATGTTATCTCGGGCAGCCGCGAGCCTCACGCTGGTGTGGAACTCCGCCCAGTCGCGAGTGCTCGTGGTTGCGCGATCGGTTTTTGTGGGCGGCACCCGACAGCTGTTGGGCCCCGCCCCCAATGCCTTTCGCTCCCGAGGTGCATGAGGAGATCACGCGGTCCTGGAAGTCCCCGTGCTTCCCGTGACCGTTTGGTGGCCTCCTCCGCCTTCTCTGCCCTT
Organism: Romanogobio albipinnatus; assembly: GCA_023566225.1. Lineage (NCBI taxonomy): Eukaryota > Metazoa > Chordata > Actinopteri > Cypriniformes > Gobionidae > Romanogobio > Romanogobio albipinnatus. The sequence goes on along the minus strand of CM042246.1, from coordinate 57,963,643 downwards.
GATGGGGCCGCGGCCTAGGGTACACTGGGGCCCCCCCCCCACTGTTGAACAACTCTGTTGCGCACTACGGTGTCCACAGAGGGCTTTGACGTGGTGTGGCTGTCCTAAGCACCCTCCCTAAGCCTGTGGGCTCGTCTACTTCGGTGGCGTGGTCCTGCAGTGCTATGGGGTAGGCCGCCGCCCCTTTGCACATGCACAAGGGTGGAGCTGACCCAGGGCTCTTTTTTGAGCTGCGTGCCGCCACTGATCCCGCCCTCTGGGTGGTGAAGGTCGCCACGCTCCCTCGGTCAGGCGATGTCCACAGCTGTGGTCCGGGAGAATTTCCTGGCCTTACCTGGTGATATGGGGGGGTTGACTGAGCCCGCCTCCTCAATTCGGCGGCGCGGCTGAGAACTGCGCCCAACAGTTCTCGGCCGCCCCAGAGCAGACTGAGGCTGTAACACGTACTGCCCCGGTGGCTGGCTGCTGCACCAGCCGCCGGCCCAGTCGCCTCAGTCCGCTCGCCGCCGAGGGCGCCCTCCCTCCTCCCGTCCGGCCCCAGCAGCAGCCTTCTCTGGGCCGCACTGTGGAGGTGGTTGCAGGATGTCGCCCAGTCCACTCCTCAGCCTGGCTAAACGCCAGGCTGGAGGTGGACAACTCAGAGATGGGTTCCAGTTCTTTCCAGGGGATGGTTGCAGGGCCTCTCCTTCCCCCGGTGGAGGGCCGGGGGAAAATCCTCCGCTGCTGGCCCCCGGGCTAGCAGCGCTTGGAAAGAACTCATGTTCCTGTCTCTGAGGACCCAGAGACCGGTGATGGCAGTGTGTGCCGCCTCCGGGCCGCGCCACTCTCGTCCCTCTCTCTCGCCAGCCTCCTCTCAGAGCAGACCCCAGTGGAACGTGCGTCCTTCCCTGGTCTCCTCTGTCAGGACGCAGCAGTTAACCGTGCCCCCGCACTGGGACGCCCAACAGCCTCCCATGTCCGGGCCGGTAACGCTGCCTCGCTGCCCCACCCTGGGTACGTCTGTGGTCCGAATGACCCCGCTGGTGCAGTTCCTGGGAGTCTGGCTTCAGTTTCCGGGACTGTTCCGCTGGGTCACGAAGACCGTCAGGCGCGGCTACGCGATTCAGTTCGCGCAGGTTCCTCCCTGCTCTGGGGAGGCCGCCCGCTATGATGGGGCCTATCCCCTGTCATGCGTGCGGAGGTTGTCACCCTACTGGCGAAGGGTGCGATCGAGCCTGTCCCTCCAGCCGAAGTGAAGTCCGGCTTCTCAGCCCTTGCTTCATTGTACCCTAGGAAACCGGTGGGTTATGGCCAATCCTGGATCTGCCCGTCTTGAACCGATCCTTCTCAGGCTTCCGTTCAGGATGTCGGTAGCGAACGCCTCTATGGACACGTTCGTCCGGTAGATTGGTTGCAGCGATCGACCTGAAGGACGCTTACTTCATGTCTCCTTCCTCGACGCGGACCGTTCCTACGGTTTGCTTCGAGGGGCGGACATTCAGTACGCAGTCCCCCCATTCGGGCAGCTCTGTCCCCTCGTGACTCTACGTAGTCTATCGAGGCAGCCCTTGCGCCTCTCGGCAGCACGGGGTTCGCATCCTGAACTACTTCGATGACTGGCTCATACTGGGTCACTCTCGTAAGCAGGTCTGCGGACACAGAGTCCAAGTGCTCCAGCACTTAGCCCGTCTGGGCCTTCGGGTCGACTGGGAGAGGAGCGACTCTGCCCCGTGCAGAGGAGCTCCTTTCTCAGTGTGGTTTCCAACACGGTCGCAGGTGCGTGCTGCTTACCAGCGAGCGCGCACATGGTCTCTGCTGACTTGCCTTCGTCAAATCGAGGGCGAGAGTGCGGTCCCACTGAAGCTATTTCAGAGGCTCCTGGGGCATATGGCATCTGCAGCCGCGGTGACGCCGCTCGGATTGCTACATATGAGACCGCTTCAGCACTGGCTACGCGTTCGAGTCCCGAGATGGGCATGGCGGTCTGGCACGCTCCGGGTACAAGTGACTCTGGCCTGCTTACAGACTCTCACCCCGTGGTCGAACCTCAAGTTTCTACGGACCGGAATGTCCTTAGAACGAGTTTCCAGGCATCTTGTTGTATCAACAGATGCAACATCCACGGGCTGGGGTGCCATGTGCAATGGACAAGCAGCCGCGGGCTCCTGACAGGACCCCAGCGCCTTCTGCATGTCAATTGCCTCGAGTTACTGGCAGTACGGTTCGCCCTGCACCGCTTCCGAGCGTTGCTGAAGGGTCAACATGTACTAGTCAGGACAGACAACACGGCCGTAGTAGCGTACATCAACCACCAGGGCGGTCTACGCTCCCGCCGTATGTCTCAACTCGCCCGCCATCTCGTTTTATGGAGTCAGAAGCATCTGAGGTCCCTTCATGCTGTCCACATCCCGGGAGTCCTGAACCGTGCAGCCGACGAGCTCTCACGGCTTCAGCCACTTCCTGGAGAATGGAGACTCCATCCCCAGACGGTCCAGCTGATATGGGAACGGTTCGGCGACGCACAGGTAGTCCTGTTGCCTCCCAGGACTCTTCCCATTGCTCCCTGTATTATTCCCTGACCTATGGTCGGCACGGATGCACTGGCGCACAGCTGGTCGTCGGGGCTACGCAATTATGCGTTTCCCCCAGTGAGCCTTCTCGCACAGGTACTGTGCAAGATCAGGGAGGACAAGGAGCAGGTCATGTTGGTCGCCCCGTTGGCACGGCCGGACCTGGTTCTCAGAACTGCTACTCCTTGCGACAGCCCCTCCCTGGCCTATTCCTCTGAGTCAAGACCTTCTCACTCAGAGACGGGGCACCCCTTGGCGGCTGGTTTGAGTAGCCCTCTACCTGCGGTGGTCGCTACCATCACTTCCGCTAGGGCAGAGTCTACACGACACCTCTATGCGTTGAAGTGGGACCTCTTCGTCACATGGTGCTCTTCCCGCCAGGAAGACCCCTGGAAATGCCCGATCGGGTCTGTGCTATCGTTTCTCCAGGAGGGGGTGGAACGAAGGCTGTCTCCTTCCACCCTTAAGTGTACGTGGCCGCAATATCTGCCTACCACGATCTCCTGGGAGACAAAAAGGTAAGTCAGCACGACCTGATCATCAGGTTCCTGAGGGGGGCGAGGAGACTGAATCCTCCTCGCTCTCCTCTCGTTCCCTCTTGGGACCTCTCAGTAGTCTTAAGTGCTCTGCAGAGGCCTCCCTTGAGCCTTTGCGGTCGGTTGAGATTAAGTTCTTGTCTATGAAGACGGCTCTGCTGACCGCATTGGCCTCTCTTAAGAGGGTCGGGGACCTGCAAGCATTTTCGGTTGACGAAGCGTGCCTTGAGTTCGGGCCGGCTAACTCTCACGTGATCCTGAGACCCCGGCCCGGATATGTGCCCAAGGTTCCTACCACTCTGTTCCGAGATCAGGTGGTGAACCTGCAAGCGCTGCCTTTGGAGGAGGCAGACCCAGCCTTGGCATTGCTCTGTCCAGTACGCGCTCTCCGCGCTTATGTAGACAGTACGCGATGTTTCAGGACCTCAGACCAGCTCTTTGTCTGTTATGGTGGAGAGCGGAAGGGAAGTGCTCTCTCAAAGCAGAGGTTGTCTCACTGGATAGTGGACACCATTGTTTTGGCTTACCAGCAGCAAGGTCGACCATGTCCCCTTGGGGTCAGGGCACACTCCACCTGGAGTGTGGCCTCCTCTTGGGCTTTAGCGCATGGCGCCTCGCTAACAGACATCTGCAGAGCTGCAGGCTGGGCGACACCAAACACATTCGCCAGATTCTACAATCTCCGAGTGGAGCCAGTGTCCGACTATGTACTCGCCCCTACGGGTGGCCGGTAATGGGCCAGGCTCAGGTGTCTTCGCTTGCTCGCCATTCCACTCCACGGACTGGATACGTGCGATATTTTCCCTCAGGTGAGCTCCCCGAGAGCCCTGAGCTCCTCCAGCACTGCTTACGCCGACATCAGTTCAGTCTGCCCTTTCGAGCCCAGACCCTCATGTCCGGCCAGGTGCTCCGTGTGCATGGTTCCCCTCCGGCGACCCCCACACGAGTATTCCCACCGTAAGCCTCCTCAGCGAGCAGGTGTCTTTCCCTCTGCAAGTCCCTGCCACCCCTAGGGTTAAAAATCCACCTTCGGCTGGTACCCTAGAGATCTTCCATATGCAGCCCTTAGCGGGTCATATGTGTATTCTTAAGTCCTCCCTACGGGTAGGCATCTTGGCATTCCCTCACTGGGATATGCTTCCCAGTGTACCTTGGTAATCCTGTGATAAGTGGGAGTCCTTCGTCCGTACTAGTCTTACGACAGGGTACTCACACTTACGCAGGGCACTGGATGACAGCTGAGTGGCGTTGTTGTATTGGAACCCCCATTCGTTAGTCACTAACGTACGTCGTAGTGACTGAACGAAAGGGAACGTCTCGGTTACGTATGTAACCCTCGTTCCCTGAGGAGGGAACGGAGACGTACGTTTCCTTTGCCACGTCAGCTGTGTTGCTGGTATGCGGAGTTCAGTCTTGGCTCCTGCAGCAGAAACATAATGCGATGTTGCCAGCGTACTTCCTTATATTCCCACAGGGTGGGGCGGAGTTACGCATGCAAATTCCGCATGCCCATGGCATTGGCACTGCCATTGGGCGCTGTTGAATTCTCGAAGATGATAGGCTTCTAAGCGAAACCCCCATTCGTTAGTCACTAACGTACGTCTCCGTTCCCTCCTCAGGGAACGAGGGTTACATACGTAACCGAGACGTTTTATGTAATAGTATACACTGTCATAATTTTGAATTTTTGTCAGTAATGACTATGTAATAATTGAATAATTTCCACTTTTATGTAATAGTATACACTGTCATAATTTTGAATTGTTGTCAGTAATGACTTTATGTAATAATTTAATAAATTCCACTTTTATATAATAGTATACACTGTCGTAATTTAGAAATGTTGTCAATAAAGTGCCATTTAGTGCCATTGCTGAACACAAATTCCTCCTGCCTTATATCACACATACGCATTTAAAATTATTAATATATTGTATACAACCATATGTAAAGGTTCAAGATTAATACAAATCAACTAATTGCACAGATGAATCCCAATGATCCATGTTATCCCAGCAAAAAATTGTCAATCACAAATTTGCTTATTTGAATAATAACACAAGACTCTCATATTTCTGAAGCAATGTTTTATGATAGGCCCTGACAGCCCATCACTGCATATGAGTGTGTTAAAGTGATGTTTTAGTAGGGCGCTACTATGAGACACTTGTTCACACTGCAGTGAGCGAGTAAAACATGGCACTCTGTGCGCTAAATCAACAACAGCAGATTTACACAGTCAGACGAACTGTGTTGAGCTGGAGAACAATGAGGAGTTTCTGTCCATCAATGATCCAAACAGTGGCTAATAAAACACATCAGATATTAACGCGTCGCTAGTGTTGCCATGGTTACCGCACAATAACACCGGAGGGGATGATGTCACTGATGGGCGGCGCACACACACGGGCGTGTCCTGGGGAAAATCACTGATTTAAACATTCTGGGAAACATTTGGGATAAAGTCAACACACTATATAACACTGATCTAGGGGTTTCTGGATATTGTAATAAAAAAATCTTACATATTGTGCCTTTAATGCTCACATAATCAAGAATTTGTTTTAAAAACTGGGCATTTTGAACATTCAGAATAATGTTCAATAGAAAATATTCTGATCTTTGTTATCCGGGCAGGAATCACTGACACAGACACATCCACTTCTTATAAAAATTCCCTTTATTTGGAGTAATGCTGATCCATTAGTTCAGACAGAAGCGTTAGAGGCTCTGAGGAGGATGTGTTTCATGCGGAGTCTCCCACAGCCCGCAGGGAAACACTGTGTGTGTGGGGTTCAGTGCTCAGTGTGTGTTACTGTCACAGCAAACATTCAGTGTGTACCTGGCACTGTCATTTGCAGACATTTCTCAAAATATCCATGTCATTCCCTTTACGATTATCACTAGCTTCAGTTTTTACAGTTTTTTATTCAATAGTTGTACACGTTCATAAAATAGGTCACAGTTTTCTATCCCAGCAAACGGAACGCTCCTCCAGTAACGCTAACAGAACGCTCGTTCAGTCTTAAATAATGTTCTCTAAACATCCGCACAAAAGCATCTTTATGCATCAATCATGGCACGCTCATGAGTGTTTCAGGTCCGTGTTTCTGAGTGGCTCTCGGAGTAAAAACGTGCTGACTTATTTTCGTAACTTGTTATAAAAAAAAAGTCTCTCTCCTCAGAAAACCGAACTTTCCTGCCCTGTGCTCATGGTGCGCACTCTTTAATCGCACGCGCAAGCAGAAGAGAAACTCATGTCAATTCACCCGTCATGAAATAAAAGCAAAGTTCCAATAAATCAGTGCGTGTGTGTGTGTGTGTGTGTGTGTGTGTGTGTGTGTGTGTGTGTGGGAAAGTCTTTTTCATTCAAAAGTAATGTTCCCATAATGTTGGAAGAATGACACAATGGAACGTTCCATTAAAGTTCACATAAAACGGTTTTTAGAACATTTAAGAAACTGGAAGTTCAGAAATAACGTTTCATAACTCAATGGGAATGTTCATATTTGTGTCCGCTGGGATGTGATTGTGAAGGAATGTTCAGTTTTTCTCAGGTGTTTTACACTTCTGTGTGTTCTGCGTGTTCTGTGTGTTCTGCGTGTTCTGCGTGTTCTGTGTGTTCTGCGTGTCTAATGTTCTGTGTGTTCTGCGTGTTCTGCGTGTTCTGCGTGTTCTGTGTGTTCTGCGTGTCTAATGTTCTGTGTGTTCTGCGTGTTCTGTGTGTCTAATGTTCTGTGTGTTCTGCGTGTTCTGCGTGTTCTGTGTGTCTAATGTTCTGTGTGTTCTGTGTGTTCTGCGTGTTCTGTGTGTCTAATGTTCTGTGTGTTCTGCGTGTTCTGTGTGTCTAATGTTCTGTGTGTTCTGCGTGTTCTGTGTGTTCTGTGTGACTGTGCATGATCCAGTAGTAGATTAGTAAAGCTGCTGTGTTCAGCACAGATTATACTCAGGGTCAACAGTCGACCTCTGCAGAACAGGCCACTGAGAGGTTAGTCACATATTTCTTTGCACTATACTTTGTTTTGTCAAGAACAACAGAAACCAGTTTGAAAGGTCAGAGGTCAGGTTGATGTTCCCGTTGCCTAGAGCACTTATGAAGCGGCTCTGTGGGCCGCCTGACGCCGACCCTGCAGGTACACATACAGCGGGCTGGCGAAGGCCAGGAGACTCAGAACGGTCAGGCCGATGTTCACCTAGAGAAACCAATGACAGTTCAGTCAGCGCTGTTCATCTGAAACCACAGAAATGCTTTAAAGCTGCACTGTGTAACTTTTTTAGTTTATTCTTAGCTAAAAACACTTAGTTCTTTCAAAAATATATGTGCTCATTAATGTATATTTACTTCTTTCAAGTAATAAAGTATTCTCGTAAGTTTATAATATGCCATTGAAAATACATACGGGTAAGGGGTTCGAATGGGGGTCGCCATGTTGCCCCTCCATCTTGAAAGTACATTAGCCAAAGAGGGACATACCCGTAAATTCAAGCTTCGCCTTTGGCGTTTTAACACTCGATGGCACCGTGTCGAATGTGAAGAGGGGGATTGCTTGAGACTGCTATATGAAAACCTGAAAGCCTTTCTGAAAGTCTGTTGCTGATGGAGGATCACTCTTATTCTCGAGGATATGTCACAGAGTCGCCAAGGAAGCGAAAAAGAGAATTAAGACGCAACACAACAGGCAAATCAACACTAATGGACGAGGTCGAACTGGAAGCCATGTTAATCTTGGACTAAACCAGCCACCGTAGGAGTTAAAATGAAATCGGAATTGGGAGGAACAGAAACTAATATTTAATGGATGGTCATATACCCTTTCACCGCTAGATGGGGAAATATCACACAGTGTAGCTTTAAAGAGGATCTATTGTGCCCTTTCTCAGAGTCTTGATGTGTCTCTGGCTCTGTTAGAGCAGGTTCTCCTGCTTGAGTGTTGATTATTTCCTCATATTCTCCATTGTTGTGGCTCCTCTCTTCCATAGATATACATAATAAAGGCTCATCTGTACTGCTGGCCAATGGAGGTCGACGTCCGCGCCTGGCGGCCATCTTGTCACAGTCAGCTCGCTCACTCATTGTGTTTTAATGGTGCGTGCACTTTTTAAATAACTATAACTTGCTCAATTTTCTATCGATTTTCAAACAGTTTGGTTTGTTATAAACGTTACAGATGTAGTCATGACACTGCATACTTATGAGTAATTTTCATAATTTGTTCAAGCATCCAGAATTATAGCCACGTTAATAACGTTTGTAAGAAACCGAACCATTTGTAAATCCGTCCAGATTTCAGTGAGATGAGAGTATTTGTGTTCAGATCACTCGCCTCACATCAGGAGCCCGCCAGAACGCTTGCCTGTGACAAGATGGCCGCCAGTGATGACGTTAGAGACTCCGCTGTAAGACATCTAGCCTTTATTATGGATATCTACTTCCTGTCTCTATGAAGCCCCTCCTTCTGAAAAGCACACTGTGCTCTGATTGGTCGGCTGGAGCAGTGTGTTGCGATTGGTGTTTGGGAAATGCCCCGCCTCTTACCATAAGTTTCAACACACGACTAACACTACGGAAGAAACTCAAGATGGAGGCGTTTGAGGAGTTCAGAAACACTGATAGAGAAGAACTGAGACTTCACTAAAGACAGATGGAGAAGGGAGAATACTACACCCTTATATAAACAGTTCTTGTGCTGTTTATCTAGGTGCCTGTTTGACTGATGGAACTTGAACAGAACAGTTTCAAAATCTCAGAAAAATGACAAATATGCTGAATCTATATCTGCCAAACAAGCACTGACTCTACTCAGAGATGTCTCGAAGCTCAACAGCTGAATCTTATCTTGAGGCGGCCTCCCTCCTTTTGCTTCCTGAGACATGTGATTAGGCTAATGTTGAGAAAACATGTTCCAGGGAAAGCACTAAGCCACTGAAATAAATAAACCCGCTGGTAAAACATACTGTGTGTTTGAGCAATAATCGCTCCAGTCATGCTCTGCGCTGGAAGGGTATAATAACAGTTGGGTAGTTTGTCCCAAATGTAATGTTTTGCCAGTCGTTTCAACAGGAATCGGCCCAAAATGTTATTTCACAACGGGCTGATATTAGAAAGTGCCTCTGTGTGAGCTGTGCTTCATTGACCTACACTACTGCTAACAGACCTGCTGTTAATATGCCCTTATCCCGCACGCGTGCAGCTGTGGGAAAGAGGCAGAAAGTGAGGAGAAGCTTACGTAAAGAGGGTCTCCAGCCAGCGGTCCTTTGATGAGGGCGAAGCAGGGATACTGCAGCAGCGAGAACACGGCCGAGAGAGCCATCACCGTTCCATACAGCTTCCCAAAGTGTACGGACGGAAACCTGCAAGCACATTCATGTTCACTGAACCGCTCTCTTGTCTTTCACTTATGGATGCATTGCCGTGTGTACTTCTATTTCAAATGATCTGTGATATTTCCTCGCCCTCAATCCAGTTCCAAACCTGTGTGATTTTCTTTTTCTCAGATCTGCAGCCAGTATATTTGTCCTTTAGTGCTGCACACATGAGAGAAAGTCCTGCAGGTTTGGAGCGGCGTGAGGGTGATTATGGGCCGGTGAAGACTCACGCCACACTGATGAAGGCGGCGTTTCCTCCGTACAGGAAGGATCTGTTGAGCACCTGCAGGATGAAGGTGAGGTACTGCAGAGGAAGGACGGGGGTGGCGGCACACACGGAGAACAGCACACACTGCAGCGCTGTCAGCGCCAGGGACAGAACGGCCGCCTTCAGGTCTGCTGCTCGCTCACTTTCTCCTGTAGAGCACAGTGAAGAGGAAGAGGAAGAGGAAGAGCTTTGAGGCTGTGGTTGGACGGGTCACAAAATGAGGAACAGGGAGTGTGTGAAAGTTTAGTTTCTATATTTCTGTCATGAGTGTTTGGCATGGTAATTAATATGACGATGCAGTTAGTTAGTGGCAAGGGTTAGTTAGTGTCAGGGGTTAGTCAGTGGCGGGATTAGTCAGTGACAGGGGTTAGTCAGTGTCAGGGGTTAGTCAGTGGCAGGGGTTAGTCAGTGGCAGGGGTTAGTCAGTGGCAGGGGTTAGTCAGTGTCAGGGGTTAGTCAGTGGCAGGGGTTAGTCAGTGGCAGGGGTTAGTCAGTGGCAGGGGTTAGTCAGTGGCAGGGGTTAGTCAGTGGCAGGGGTTAGTCAGTGGCAGGGGTTAGTCAGTGTCAGGGGTTAGTCAGTGTCAGGGGTTAGTCAGTGACAGGGGTTAGTCAGTGTCAGGGGTTAGTCAGTGGCGGGATTAGTCAGTGACAGGGGTTAGTCAGTGGCAGGGGTTAGTCAGTGGCAGGGGTTAGTCTGTATCAGGGGTTAGTCAGTGTCAGAGGTTAGTCAGTGGCAGGGGTTAGTCAGTGGCAGGGGTTAGTCAGTGACAGGGGTTAGTCTGTGTCAGGGGTTAGTCAGTGGCAGGGGTTAGTCAGTGGCAGGGGTTAGTCAGTGGCAGGGGTTAGTCAGTGACAGGGGTTAGTCTGTGTCAGGGGTTAGTTAGTGGCAGGGGTTAGTCAGTGGCAGGGGTTAGTCAGTGGCAGGGGTTAGTCAGTGGCAGGGGTTAGTCAGTGGCAGGGGTTAGTCAGTGTCAGGGGTTAGTCAGTGGCAGGGGTTAGTCAGTGTCAGGGGTTAGTCAGTGTCAGGGGTAAGTCAGTGTCAGGGGTTAGTCAGTGGCAGGGGTTAGTCAGTGGCAGGGGTTAGTCAGTGGCAGGGGTTAGTCAGTGACAGGGGTTAGTCTGTGTCAGGGGTTAGTCAGTGGCAGGGGTTAGTCAGTGGCAGGGGTTAGTCAGTGGCAGGGGTTAGTCAGTGGCAGGGGTTAGTCAGTGTCAGGGGTTAGTCAGTGGCAGGGGTTAGTCAGTGTCAGGGGTTAGTCAGTGGCAGGGGTTAGTCAGTGGCAGGGGTTAGTCAGTGGCAGGGGTTAGTCAGTGACAGGGGTTAGTCAGTGTCAGGGGTTAGTCAGTGGCAGGGGTTAGTCAGTGGCAGGGGTTAGTCAGTGTCAGAGGGTTAGTCAGTGTCAGGGGTTAGTCAGTGCCAGGGGTTAGTCAGTGGCAGGAGTTAGTCAGTGCCAGGGGTTAGTCAGTGGCAGGGGTTAGTCAGTGGCGGGATTAGTCAGTGACAGGGGTTAGTCAGTGTCAGGGGTAAGTCAGTGTCAGGGGTTAGTCAGTGGCGGGATTAGTCAGTGACAGGGGTTAGTCAGTGTCAGGGGTAAGTCAGTGTCAGGGGTTAGTCAGTGTCAGGGGTTAGTCAGTGGCAGGGTTTAGTCAGTGTCAGGGGTAAGTCAGTGTCAGGGGTTAGTCAGTGGCAGGGGTAAGTCAGTGTCAGGGGTTAGTCAGTGTCAGGGGTTAGTCAGTGTCAGGGGTTAGTCAGTGACAGGGGTTAGTCAGTGGCAGGGGTTAGTCAGTGTCAGGGGTTAGTCAGTGGCAGGGGTTAGTCAGTGTCAGGGGTTAGTCAGTGTCAGGGGTTAGTCAGTGACAGGGGTTAGTCAGTGTCAGGGGTTAGTCAGTGGCGGGATTAGTCAGTGACAGGGGTTAGTCAGTGGCAGGGGTTAGTCAGTGGCAGGGGTTAGTCTGTATTAGGGGTTAGTCTGTGTCAGGGATTAGTCAATGGCAGGGGTTAGTCAGTGGCAGGGGTTAGTCAGTGGCAGGGGTTAGTCAGTGGCAGGGGTTAGTCAGTGTCAGGGGTTAGTCAGTGGCAGGGGTTAGTCAGTGTCAGGGGTTAGTCAGTGGCAGGGGTTAGTCAGTGTCAGGGGTTAGTCAGTGGCAGGGGTTAGTCAGTGTCAGAGGGTTAGTCAGTGTCAGGGGTTAGTCAGTGCCAGGGGTTAGTCAGTGGCAGGGGTTAGTCAGTGTCAGAGGGTTAGTCAGTGTCAGGGGTTAGTCAGTGGCCGGGGTTAGTCAGTGTCAGGGGTTAGTCAGTGGCAGGGGTTAGTCAGTGGCAGGGGTTAGTCTGTGGCAGGGGTTAGTCAGTGGCAGGGGTTAGTCAGTGGCAGGGGTTAGTCAGTTTCAGGGGTTAGTCAGTGGCAGGGGTTAGTCAGTGGCAGGGGTTAGTCAGTTTCAGGGGTTAGTCAGTGTCAGGGGTTAGTCAGTGTCAGGGGTTAGTCAGTGTCAGGGGTTAGTCAGTGGCAGGGGTTAGTCAGTGACAGGGGTTAGTCGGTGTCAGAGGTTAGTCAGTGTCAGGGGTTAGTCAGTGGCAGGGGTTAGTCAGTGTCAGGGGTTAGTCAGCGTCAGGGGTTAGTCAGTGACAGGGGTTAGTCAGTGTCAGGGGTTAGTCAGTGTCAGGGGTTAGTCAGTGTGAGAGGTTAGTCGGTGTCAGAGGTTAGTCGGTGTCAGAGGTTAGTCAGTGTCAGGGGTTAGTCAGTGGCAGGGGTTAGTCAGTGTCAGGGGTTAGTCAGTGTCAGGGGTTAGTCAGTGTCAGGGGTTAGTCAGTGGCAGGGGTTAGTCAGTGTCAGGGGTTAGTCAGTGGCAGGGGTTAGTTAGTCATTATGGTTGTTGCGCTGGAGTTTATTCTCAAGGAAGTAATGTGTATTAATGGCTAAAGCTACAGTTTTCTAACTGCTAGAGGGCCAAGAGTAACTTTTTTTATTTTTTGGGTGAACTATTCCTTGAATAGGTCTTACTGACATCAGAAATGTGCAGTTTGTCTTGGAACTTTAATTTAAATGGTATTTTTTTAAACAAAAAATGGTTTCCTACAATATGTTTTCATATGTACATTGAACTTTTAAGAGATGAAGGGAAAATAAAGGAAATGTGTGCATGTTTATGTGTTGACCTGGTTCTCGCTGCTTTCCCTTGTGGCGGTCCATGATGAGGCCGTTCCAGGGGGCGCACAGGATCCCACACAGCTGAGTGAACGCAAACGCATTCGTGTATCTACCGACTGTGAGCAAAAACAATAAGACTGATTAAGAACAGGATTCAAAGGCAGGGATTCACCTGATTCACACAAATAGCTGGACATGAGGATAATACAGTATGTGTGTGTGCATACCGAGGACTGGATCTCCAGCGGCCAGATGATTCAGCATCGGGTTCAAGGTCCCGATGAACAAGTAGTGTCTCAGCTGCATCACAGAGAGCCACAGCAGATGCCACAGGAAGGACCAGGAGAGGAGACAGCTCTTGAAACTACGCTCTGACAAAACACACATTCATAGGGTTAATACACTTCACGATCAAGCATTAGAAGAAAAAGGGGAAGGGACACATAAATCACAATAGCAGAAGTGAGACAATTCAGGACAATAATGTGGCCATGTGAGGATCTGAATCTGAAACTAGACTTTTGGCTGTTGAGATGTCTCACGCACACTGCGATTAGATTATTATAATCGAGAATGCCCAATGAGACAGAAAGTGACATGTACAATCACCAAACCCAAGACATTTAGGAGAAGGTGAACCAAAAGCCAAATGTTACCAAGAGTGTTATCACTAAAAGTAACATATTGCATGATTGTTCTTGAAAAAAGCACTGTTTATGGCAAAACAAAACAGCCATAAAAACAATGTGACAATGTTTATTGTCTGTATATGAGGCACTGAAGCCTCTATTGTAATTGAGGTTTATGCCGGTCTATGAACCGTAAGTAGGAAAATCGTGAAAACTGGCACACCTGTAGTGATGGTAATGAATAGTAACCTGACCAACTTTGGTGTCTCTAGGACCAACTCTACAGCGCCACCACCAGTTCAATAGCGCCCATTTCAGTAGTGGCCATTTGAAAAAGGTAAGTTACTTAAATCGGCTCAGATGATCACTGAACCAAGCCACACAGAAATGACTGAACAGAATGTTCCTTTTTGTTCAATAGTTATGATGATGTGAAGTTAACAATGTTAGATTAGAAGCTATATATTGGCCAAACTTTGATCTATCAAAATGAAACTCTGTACACTTCATTGGCACTATGATCTGAAGTTACCTGAGAAGTTTGAACAGCGCCACCTAGTGTTCCAGAGATATAAGAAAGCATTTTAAAACATTGTCAAATTTGTTTTCTTGGTGTCACAATGTTCCTTGGCTTATGCCACTTTTGACGATATCTAATTTTTCATTTTCCATTAATCTGCCCGTCCACCATATTTAAGTAAATGAAAACCAGTTGATTCGCTACTCCTACAAATCTTGCCCAATTGTGTAAAAAATTGTCTCAGATGATCTTTAGAGCCACACAGAAATGAGAAACAACTTTCTGAAGTTGACTCTGTTGTCCTATCCTAAATAGCTTAGCATGCTAATTGGTTTGCATGCTAACCAACACGTTTGTTGACTCATTCTTAGCTTGAAACCTCTCTTCGGTCACAACAAACGTGAGTCCTCTGTGGCGCACCGTTATAAGCCCTGAACTGGTCAGGTCGTGGGTTCAACTCCCGTATGGCACATGCCCAGACCATAAGAGGTCCTGTGGCCATAAACAGTGCAAACGCTGCTTCTGTTCCAGACATTGAGTCTTTCTGAGAATGATCTAATCTGAATTTATTAAATAAAACATGCGGTGCCAAAGTCTTAAAGAGTTTTACATTAAAATGCATGATAATACAGATGGAAATAAAACTGAAAAGCACATGATGAACTCATCATAAGTGTCCTGTCCAGAAAGGAAATTACTTACATAAAATATAATCATTTATATGCGATGTGTCACACAGGGACTTGTGGGAATGTCTTTTTACTAGTTTCACCACAAATCATACACTATTAACAGCTTTTGACTGTAACCAGGGTTAACAATCAGACATTATTAAAGTGTAGTTGTGTTACATTGACCTCTGTGTTAATAAAGGGTGGGCTGTTTATACAGTGATCTTTATACGGCACAGGCGTATAGCAGAAACGGCGTGTGAAATACAAAAACACGTGTGTTTAGTGTGTGGCCTACCCGTTGTGTCTGTGTTTTGGCCTTGGGCAGAAGTCTCTTTAAATGCCATTTCCTCCTCAGACTTCTCAGAAGTCTGGATGTTCTTCTGTTCAGTCTTCGCAATGGTATAATCCCGAGTTCCTCCACACTTCACCCTATTGGCATAAATAAGAAACAGTCACAGGCAAATCATTGTTGGAGGAAACATATACTGTATATACAGTGAAGTTAATTAATATTAATATTCTGAAAAAGAAACTTCCTGCTCATCAAGTTCTTGTGTTATTTACAGCTTATATGAAGATAAAGTGCATTCGGGAAGTATTCACAGCCCTTCTCTTTTTGTACATGTGTTCTCCAGGAGGAGGCTCTGGATTTGAGCATGTTTCTGAAGGAGGAGGGATTGAGCGTGTGGTGTACCCATAGCTGTAGTTCTCCGGCAGCGGGTACGGGATGTGTGTGCGAGGCATCAGCACAAACGTTCGCAACAGATGAAAGACACTGCAGCAGGACAGGAAGAGGAAAGAGCCTCGCAGGGATACTCCATCCTCAAACAGCAACTGAGAGACAGAGATCAGACCATCAGGATTCAAGGCCGCTCATCTTAACACAATCTGACGGGGGGGTTTTATGTGCCTCTTACTTTGACGATGAGGAAGACCGCAGAGGAAGAGTCAAAGGCTCCGTTATACAGAGTGATTATAGTGGAGCGGTGGGCGCCAAAGAGATTCGCCACCTACAGACAGCAGAGGACATGTGGGTTCTTCACACATCATAAAGAGGACATTATTATGGGTTTATAGTTTACGTTAGAGGGTCATATAATGAAAACATGAAAAAGACACTTAATATTCAGTAGTATTCTTGATTTGAATGCACTGAACAGCGTCTGCCAATAATGAGCCGGCGTTCTGATGTAGAACCCGGAAGCTCTGCACTGTGTTTACTAGGCCTGACACAGATGAGAAGAAATTGTTGAATGAAGTCGTTATTTTGGGGGGGGTTTGTGCACTAAAGTATTCTCGTGGCTTCATCACATTAAGGCTGAACCGCTGAAGTCACATGGACTATTTTAACCATGCCTTTACTGCCTTTCTGGACCTTAAAAAGTTGCAACGACGTTGCCGCCTATGGCTGGTTTTCCTGCGTTGAAACAATCTGTATTATAAAGCACTCTAGAAATAAAGCTGACTTGACTATTGTTCTTTTGATTAAAAGAGATGGATGTGCTCTAGATGGATATACTCTAATATCCACAACACCAAACTCAAAGTCATTTCACATAAGACGTGGTTATCGGATCAAGGTCCTAACACTTTATTTCAATGGTGCACTTTAGACATTCTGCGATTAAAAGACGTCTAACAGTGTCCAAACACAGCCCTGAGGTCAAGACTAAAACAAGGCCACATTTGGGCTGTCAGTGAAAAGATAACCATAGCCCAAATGATAGACTAGTCATCTAGAACATGTCCAAGAAATGAAACCAAAGCCCTGTTGACTTTGCTTACATGATGGAATAACAAACATCTCGCAAGTTGTTTTAGGCAACAACAACATTCAAATGTTATTTTGGCAAGAAGTGGGTTACTCACAGCCGGACTATGTCGGGTCTAAAGTTAACCGAGACGGCTATTGCTTCCTGGGAGGTAACTTTGCAACAACATGCCAACTTATTCTACTACCCCGAACCCGTCTACCAATACTCTAATGAGAGTTAGCTGACATGTAGTTGCAAAGTTTCTTGTATGTTTGGAGTCGTACCACAAAAAGAACATGAAGGTTAAACTAGAAGCACTAGAATATGATTCTGTCATTCCTACTCTATATTCTAGCTATCACAAGTGTGTTCTGGGATATCCAGTACCTGTATGTTGGTCATGAGGAAGAGGATTCCTCCCACAGCGATGAAGGACAGCGCAGGGAAGAGGAGGATGGAGCTCGCTGCAGGAGGGAACAGCGCTCATGACTACAAACACACTCAATGCACTGAAGTCAAATAAAGATAAAAACGCCCCTTACCAGGAGTAGAAAAGGCTATTAACAACATTCCTGCAGTGTAAACCGATCTGTAAAGTAAATCATATGAGAATATGAGAGTAGGTTTGTGTGTGTGGAACATGTGGATTGTGTTATTACAGACTGAGAGTTATACGCTGAGAAAAATATTTGGACACTTAAGCCTCGTATATTAAAGCATCTCCGCCGCTTGAACGCTTGGGGTCAGGATTGTTTTTAAAGACACTAAAGCTTTTATAAGCAAGCATGCATGACATTGATTTCAAAAGTGACAGTGAAGACTTTTACATTTCTATTTGAAATAAACACGGTCCTATTCATCAGAGAATCCTGAAAAATAAGCTCATACTAAGCATTCTCAACACTGATAATAATCATAAATGTGTGTTGAGCATCAAATCCTCATCTGAGAATGATTTCTGAGGGATCATGTGACACTGAAGACTGGAGTAATGATGATCACAGGAATAAATTACACTATATATTCACATAGAAAACGGCAGTTTCCGTGTTTTACTGGATTTATGATCAGATTCAGAAGCAGAAGAGACTCAGCACTTTTGAATGGTAGTGTATGAATGTTGTAGTTCACATCACATTAACTGTCAAATATCACTATAGAGTTTAGTTCAACATCAAATCAAAACTATTACCAGAATTATTAACCTTCCCATCTTTCAGGGAAAATTTCCAACTGTCTGGAAGTTGTTGTTCCCCTATTGAGATCCTGTAATTATCGGCCTATCAGTATCTTACCCACTGTGTACAAGGTTATTAAGAAATTAGTCGCTGAGCAAATGATCTGTCACTGGAATAATAGTTCTTTTGCCATCCAATGCAGTTTAGATTTACAGCTAATTATACTAATTGTTTTTCTAATAGAAAGTATAAAATCTCTATCAGATAAAGTGGGTGCAGTTGGAGCTGGGTTTCCTGATCTTAAGAAAGCTTTCGATACTGTTAATCATATAATTATTATATCTAAGTTATATAGTTTTACATACTCTTAATTGTGTTTGAGCACAGAATCAGCTGATCTTTGTTGGGGATGGAAAAATACTTAGTATGAGCTTATTTTTCAGGATTCTTTGATGAATAGGACAGCGTTTATTTTTAATAGAAATGTAAAAGTTCATGCATGCTTGCTTATAAAAGCTTTAGTGTCTTTAAAAACAATCCTGACCCCAAGCGTTCCACAGGGTTCTGTCCTGGGTCCAATGGTTTCTGCTCTAAATATAAATGAATATACAGGGAGTGCAGAATTATTAGGCAAATGAGTATTTTGACCACATCATCCTCGTTATGCATGTTGTCTTACTCCAAGCTGTATAGGCTGGAAAGCCTACTACCAATTAAGCATATTAGGTGATGTGCATCTCTGTAATGAGAAGGGGTGTGGTCTAATGACATCAACACCCTATATCAGGTGTGCATAATTATTAGGCAACTTCCTTTCCTTTGGCAAAATGGGTCAAAAGAAGGACTTGACAGGCTCAGAAAAGTCAAAAATAGTGCGATATATTGCAGAGGGATGCAGCAGTCTTAAAATAGCCAAGCTTCTGAAGCGTGATCATCGAACAATCAAGCGTTTCATTCAAAATAGTCAACAGGGTCGCAAGAAGCGTGTGGAAAAACCAAGGCGCAAAATAACTGCCCGTGAACTGAGAAAAGTCAAGCGTGCAGCTGCCAAGATGCCACTTGCCACCAGTTTGGCCATATTTCAGAGCTGCAACATCACTGGAGTGCCCAAAAGCACAAGGTGTGCAATACTCAGAGACATGGCCAAGGTAAGAAAGGCAGAAAGTCGACCACCACTGAACAAGACACACAAGCTGAAACGTCAAGACTGGGCCAAGAAATATCTCAAGACTGATTTTTCTAAGGTTTTATGGACTGATGAAATGAGAGTGAGTCTTGATGGGCCAGATGGATGGGCCCGTGGCTGGATTGGTAAAGGGCAGAGAGCTCCAGTCCGACTCAGACGCCAGCAAGGTGGAGGTGGAGTACTGGTTTGGGCTGGTATCATCAAAGATGAGCTTGTGGGGCCTTTTCGGGTTGAGGATGGAGTCAAGCTCAACTCCCAGTCCTACTGCCAGTTTCTGGAAGACACCTTCTTCAAGCAGTGGTACAGGAAGAAGTCTGCATCCTTCAAGAAAAACATGATTTTCAGGCAGGACAATGCTCCATCACACGCGTCCAAGTACTCCACAGCGTGGCTGGCAAGAAAGGGTCTAAAAGAAGAAAATCTAATGATATGGCCTCCTTGTTCACCTGATCTGAACCCCATTGAGAACCTGTGGTCCATCATCAAATGTGCGATTTACAAGGAGGGAAAACAGTACACCTCTCTGAACAGTGTCTGGGAGGCTGTGGTTGCTGCTGCACGCAATGTTGATGGTGAACAGATCAAAACACTGACAGAATCCATGGATGGCAGGCTTTTGAGTGTCCTTGCAAAGAAAGGTGGCTATATTGGTCACTGATTTGTTTTTGTTTGGTTTTTGAATGTCAGAAATGTATATTTGTGAATGTTGAGATGTTATATTGGTTTCACTGGTAAAAATAAATAATTGAAATGGGTATAAATTTGTTTTTTGTTAAGTTGCCTAATAATTATGCACAGTAATAGTCACCTGCACACACAGATATCCCCCTAAAATAGCTAAAACTAAAAACCACTTCCAAAAATATTCAGCTTTGATATTAATGAGTTTTTTGTGTTCATTGACAACATGGTTGTTGTTTAATTATTAATGTTGTAAAATTAATCCTCAAAAATACAACTTGCCTAATCATTCTGCACTCCCTGTATATGTCCTGGCACTGACATCCAAATGTATGCAGATGATATTTACAGTATCAGGCAGTTATACGGCACAAGTTGCTAATGAACTTACAAATTATAAGTAACAGCTTGCAACTAAAGTCCAATAGTATCATTGCAGAGCCATGCCTGTGTCAGGGGAGAGGCTGTTTCTCAATATTAATGTCTTGGAGTTCTGCTCAGGTTAAATTTAATCGTTCTAATTATTATTGAAATTTTGGATTATATTCAGATTTATTTGAGATTATATGTCTTTAGAGGCAGCTAAGAGCTACGCTATATTGCCAAAAGTATTGTTTTTCAGGGGTTAGCTCCAGTGAAAGGAACTCTTAATGCTTCACCAAGACATTTTGGACAATTTCATGCTCCCAACTTTGTGGGATCAGTTTGGGGACGGCCTCTTCCTGTCCCAGCATGACTGACCAGTGCACAAAGCATCCATAAAGACATAGTCGCGGTAGGACGGCATAAATTGGTAAAAATATGTAACACAGAACATTTCCAACTCTTTTTCGACAATTACGGGACGTGTCGGATGGACGTCTTTTCTACAGTCATTAAACGTCCGAATGTTTGCTGGGATGTAACAGCGCGGATTCTAAACTGACATTAAGGTTTAAGGATTGTAGGCTAAATTGAATCGTTCTAATTTCAGGTTTATTCGAGAGATGTCTTTATTTTGCATATTATTTACTGTCTAACAACCACTGGTCTCAGGCAAGCTCAACAATTATTATTAGTATTTCCTTATTAATTTGAGCGATTGTGTATTTGTAAATCATACATCATGTTTTAGGGACGACAGATGAAAATGTCTGGGCGCATTCACTGAAAAGCGTATTAATGTGCACTGTCCCTGTTAAAAACTAAACGAAGGAAAAACTGTAGTGTAAATTAATTTAGCTTTATGCAGAATGTATTTAATTTATTATTATGTATGTGTTTGCATAACAACTGATCTTAGTGGGAAATGACTGTGCGTGTGTGTTATCTCGTGTAAAACTGTGTTTGCAACAAAAGTGTTTGTGACATGTTTAGAAGTGGTTCCTCTATTCGGGGTCTAGAGAATGAGAGCGGGCCTTCTTGTAAGACAATTGGGTTTGGTTTTCATTACAGTCTCACCACTAAACATTTCCACGACAAAACAAATAAACTTGTGTATTGGTTGTAAATGTGCTTGGGCTATCTTTGTAAATTCCACTTCTATATGATCTACTGTAAGGACTCGGGCTCATTCAGTGCTCACTATCGTTCATCTCAGGAGAAAATGCCCACAGATCCCTGTGTCCTGCCAAATCTGTGACATCACGCCCGTTCTCTATGCACTTCTCTCCTAACTGCTTTCAAGGTCTAAACAAACAGATAATGGGAACACACACACACACACATAAATCTGACTCACATTCCCAGCAGCCTGGCAACGGTGGTCCCGAAGCGGTCGAACAAGAAACCGTTTGGCAGCGTGAGGAAGTTGTTCATGAAAGATGCGATGGTGAAGACCAGGGAGAACTGCTCATCTTGTAGCCTGCAGTCTAGCACATGAAGCCAGTGTTAGCCACACACACACACACACACACACACACACACACACACACACACACACACACACACACACACACACACACACACACACACACACACACACCACAGCATCAACAATAGGATTGCAGTTATTAGTGTTTATTGTAGTATAGTTGTGTTTATGTATTAGTAACACAATTATTTCTTCTGTTCAGAAAATGAATACATCGATATTTAACGGAAAGGGCAAGAGGAAGAGGATGAGTGAGCCAGATTATAGGGAACAATCTACTTATATTGGGTTTACATCAGTCCCAAGTATATAAATCTATCAATTCCTAAAAGAAATGTGCATTTAAATAGAAAAGATCAGAATTTTATTGAAAAATTACTTTTTTGACCATTTTCCATTGTAGTACAGCCTCGGTAAATTTCCCTAAGTACCCCCCCATTATTTAGATTTTTTTTGGTTCGTATGATTGAAGTCATTTCATGTAATAAAAACGTATCTTATTTGAAAACATATGTCATGGTTAGAACACAACGTCCCATCACACGTTTCCCTCCTCTACTTTTCTATCCAGGTCCTCGAAGTGGAAAGTCGTTTCTTTGTAGCCGCTTTGAAAGCCAGTGGATGATTTGTTTCTTCTTGAAAACACGATTGGGCTGTTAAATCACTATTGTAGGGTCACATGAAGTTTGAACAGCATTTTTTGAACACGGTTATTTGATGGCTCAACAGAAGACTCCTCTGCGCAGTGTGCACACCCATGGCCATGGTACAAACAACGTTTCAGCTTTCTCAAAAGAGTAAAAATTTGTTTCGTTTTATGTGCTGGCTCTGTTTGCCTAAAACTAACCATATCACAGCCTTCAAAACCTCTCCGCCCAAACCTACAGAAGCATACTGAGTGTCTCAACTGTTAGTGAAAGCTTGGAATGGGGATCGTCTGTGCTTTTAGAGCTGAAGTTTCTGTATGAAACATTTCATTTTGATATAATAAAAATGTCCGGGAGGGACGATTTGGGAAGAGATCCAGTCAGATCTGATGTCCTGCGCTGAAGATGAGGGTCAATTCTTTTTGAAATAATCTTTTATTGATGTGTGGTTTGTTAGGACAATATTTAGCCGACCTATTTGAAAATCTGGAATCTGAGGGCGAAATATTGAGAAAATCTCCTTTAAAGTTGTCCAGATGAAGTCCTTAGCAACGCATATTACCACTAATAATACATTTATGATATATTTACAGTAGGAAATGTACTAAATATCTTCATGGACCATGATCTTAATATCCTGATGATTTTTGGCACAACAGAAGAATGTGTAATTTTGACCCACACGATGTGTTGTTGTCTATTGGCACAGAGATACCCGTGAGACGCAGCACTGCTGCTGAGCTCCAGGGCACGTCTGAACTGTGCTGACCCCAGCGGGACACAAGTGCACACTTGCTGCATGTCTCATGAAACGCTCAGAGATGTAAACGTCAGGGAGAAAGAGAAGAGACGTGGGTAAGTGTGAAAAAGGTTGACGACACGAGAGAGAACTCAATTCAAGCCGTTTTCAGTGCGCACGCAGAAAGCCGCCTCTCAGATGCCGAATTTTAGTCAATTTAATCTCATTTATTTAGTCAATTCAGATGCCTAAAATGTGACTAAAACTTTAAGTAGAGGACTATGACTACTAATGCACTAAATCAAAATGACACTGGTATGAAGTACGGTCGGTCAAATGATGCTAAAGTTCAATAAAGACATTAGTTAGCATGCAAAACACAGTTTGGCTATTAAACTGAAGTCCTTACAGAAATCATCAGTGTTAACATAATCTTGTCAAATAAACACAATGCTGAAACCTTTATTTCTAGTGTGATTCTGACTTTGATAAGAGCTTTGCAACAATAATAAAATCATGCGTTTACTTTCACTTTTGATACTTAAGTTCGCCCAAAAATGAACATTAGCCCATGATTTACTCACCCTCAAGTCATCCGAGGTGTGTGACATTCTTCTCTCAGACGAATAAAATCTGAGTTATATTACACAAGTCCAGGCTAATCCAAGCATTAGCATTGGATTCATAGTTGCATAGTTGTTTTTAAAGTCCATAAAAAGTGCATCTGTCTGTCATATAACTGCTCCACGCGGCTCTGGGGTGTTAATAAAGGCCTTGTGAAGCAAATCGATGCGTTTGTGTAAGAAAAATATCCGTATTTAAAACTTTATCAAGTCAACTTTCGACCGACCGCCTTCTCTGTTCAATTGATGGAAGTGTTGAAAGTTCCCCTGCGGATGGAAAGACTAACGCGAGCAGGTCCGCTCGTCACGAACGCATCTCGAGTTTCACTTTCAACATTCAACACTTTTCCACGGAAGGCGGTCGGTCGGAAGTTTACTTGATAAACGCGTCGATTGGCTTCAGAAGGCCTTTATTAACACCCCAGAGCCGCGTGGAGCAGTTATATGATGCACAGATGCACTTTTTATGGACTTTAAAAACAGAGCAACTATGAATCCAATTCTAACGCTTGGATTAGCCTGGACTTTTGTAATACAACTCGACTGAAAGAAGAATGTCACACACACCTCTGAGGACACCACACAGACTTGAGGGTGAGCAAATCATGGGCTAATGTTCATTTTTGGGTGAACTGTCCCTTTAAGAACTTGCTTAAGTAAAACTCTCACTCGTAACGGAGTAATATTTGACCAGTCGTTCTTTTACTCAAGTAATGACTGACCTTCAGCAGCGGTTCCGTTGATGGTGGCGTTCACACACAGACTGCTGAAGTAGCCCTCGCTCTTCAGCACAAACACCAGTGTGGCCCAGCCGAAGACGGCCCCTGCGAACCCCAAACACTCCAGTAACCCTGAGATCAGAGTGAGCCAGGAGCGAACCCTCATCCCTCCGTCCTGACAGCCCAACATCTCTGCCCAACAGCCTCACGATCCTCCAGAGAGAGTCCTGAAATAAACTCAAGGTCAGTACACACATCCACACACACACATGCTGTATGAGCCATAACAGGAGACGTCAGTGCACTCTCCAACTCACTCCACAAAGCTCAAGACACACACTTCTCCCTCCCTCTCTCTCTCTCTTGCTGGCTCTTTATATGGACATCTGAGCGGCTTTCCCCTCCCATTCACACAAATCCCTCCTCTCTTTTCTTCTAGCACCCTGTTGACTTCAGCATGGAGCGTTTCTCATGAGATGAGACCCGGTTACTGTCCGACCTGTCTTATAAACACACTCGCACTGAAGGCCTGAGATGTGTGTGTGTGTGTGTGTGTGTGCTTCTCTCTCACATTCCCTGTTAAAGTGTAAAAATGCCACCGAGCAGGACTGAGTGAATGTCTGAGGTGTGAGGGTGTCGTAGTGGATTGTGAAATGCCCTGATGCGATACCCTATGACTTCTCTTAGAGGCTAAAATTAATCGAAGCAGAAGTTAGCCGTGTGATTGGCACAAGACGTCCCGTTTCTGAGGCTTCCCTTATGGTCTGAGGCATCGAGTGATGCAACTGTGTTCACAATCAAGCGCCTCCTAATCGCACTTTCACAGTCCCGATCACAAGACCACCACAGATTTCCTCTTCACTGTGACCGTCCTCAGAAGAGCCTGACCAGACCAGGCTCCAATCAAACAAGTGTGTGATTCTGCCAGCGGTTCACACACACACTGGGTGTCACACTGGGTGAACAAAGGTAAACGTGATACCTTGATGTTTTTTCTTTTCTTTATTACTTTTGTTAACTTTAAGGTCCAGCTATAATATTTCAATTTGACATTTTGAGGTCATGCACTCTTGACAAATTTCTTTTCAGGTAAAGTGGGCCATCCCTGATTTATCAAAAATGATCCTGTATATTAATTAAAAACACAAGATTTATGAACACATTAGCAAACAACCATATTCAACAACATATTTAACAAACCCAAAAGCATATAGCCGTGTCCAACCCTGCTCCTGGAGAGCTACCGTCCTGCAGATTTCAGTTCCAACCCTGCTCCAACACACCTGTCTGTAATTATCTAGCACCCTGAACACCATGATTAGCTGGTTCAGGTGTGTTCGATTCAGGTTGGAGCTAAAATCTGCAGGGTGGTAGCTCTCCAGGGCCAGAGTTGGAGACCCCTCAAAGCATGTGTACAATTCAAAACAACTGACAGAAATACGGATGAGAATCAACTCTACACCAGGCGCGTGCGGGGGGGGGGGGGGGGGGGTGATTTTGGGTGCTCGAGCCCCTGCCCTTTAACAAAATGAATCAAAAGTGCCCCTCAGACAAATATCAATGATAATATCGTGGTCAATAAAACAAAATAAATGTGATTATTATAACATGACAATGTATACAATAGTAACGAACGGCTCAAAAGTCGGACAATTTCTGTTGAGGCGTTGCCATAACGCTTTGCTAGGGTTGCGTGCGTTTTGATCAAGGGGGTAATCCCGCCCCCGGACACCGCACCTTCCATGGGGCGGCCATACCGAGCCATCACCTGCTGTTAGCATCCCATTGACTCCCATTCATTCTGGCCTCACTTTGACAGTGAATATCTTTACATCTGAGGCGTTTAAAGACTCCATTCGTCCATTGTTTATTTCGAAACAAACACGACAATGTATAAAAGGAGATGGTGGTCCAGTGGGTTAAACCATGGAGCTGATATGCAGAAGGTTGCTGGTTCTATCCCAGCGGTCTCCACCAGTGTGTCCTTGAGCAAGGCACTTTACTCCATGTTGCTCCAGGGGGATTGTCCCTGTAATAAGGCACTGTAAGTCACTTTGGATAAAAGCATCTGCCAAATGTAAATGTAAATAAAAGGCTCCATTGCCTTGTATCTTACACTATCGCCCCGTTGAAGCTGTTTTTGTTAAATATAGGCTAGCGATTGCGTCATAACACACGACTGTGTCGCGCTGTTGAGCAAAATACCGTATAGACCTGAGGAGAAGCTTGCAGGCAATCTTTAACTGTCTATGAGGCAATCGGGGGGACGTGGAGGCATAAACACAGATAGAGATGTTGCAGATCCTGCTTCATTCATCAGAAGTTGCTCCTGCTCACCCTCTCTGTCTCTGTAAGATTCGGGGATTCAGATTTCACTTTGCACAACTACTATAAGACTCGCCGCTGTCAGACCGGCTGCTCACGCCACTTCTACCCCGTCAAGCTCAGTCCGAGCCTGCAGTTCATCCGCCATCAGGCTTCTATCTGACTTCGGTTATCTCCGCTGAAGTCTATGGGGTCGCTCTGTCCAGTGTTTTGATTGGCTGCTGATTTTCCACTGTTCGGAAACGGCTCTCGAGCCGAAACTGGTCCTTTCAGAGTGTGCGTGTCCTTACGGGAAAACAGTAAACCAATATTTTTTTTTCATCCATAATCAGAGCTAATGTGTTGATTTAATTACAAATCTATATATTATATATTTTAAAGTATTACTCAATTCACCAATGCCCGTTTGTCATGTATATACACCAACCAATCGTGATCTGGCAAAGCAAGTTCAAACTCCATTGGGCGATGTGAAGTGGAGCGGTCATTTCTGTTCTTATTCATAAATCGGTTGAAAATGACACGGACAGACGAACTAACGTTTGTGAAACGGTTTCCTGCGGTTTGTCTCATTTTATGAATTGCATCACTGACAGAATGGATTTTAACTGACAACAAACAAATCCCTGCACAAAACCAGCAGCAGCAAAAGAAGCATTAATGGAAAGTGTTAAAGTCACTGGTATTTATGTATATTGATACACCGTTTACTATTTCATGAAACTATCAAAGTTAACAGGCCTATAATGTGAAGTGTAGGCTGGCGAAACACGTGAAAGGACTTTATTATATTACCATCTTTGAATATTATGAAAGAAGTCTCTTATCTTCATCAAGCCTGCACTATTTTTTGATAAAAAAACAGCAATATTGTGAAATATTATTAAAATAATGGTTTTCTATTTTAAAATAATTTAAAATATAATGTATTCCTGTGATCACAGCTGGATTTCAGCATCATTACTCCACTCTTCAGTGTCACATGATCACTCAGAAATCATTCTCATAGGAGGATTTAATGTCAATGATGGAAACTGTGATACTCTTTTCAAGATTCTTTGATTAATAAAAAGTTCAAAAGAACATAATGTAATAATATTTCGCAATATCAGGCTACTGTTTTTTCTGTATTTTTGATTAAATAAATGCAGGCTTGATGAGCATAAGGAGATATATATATACATATTGCCCCTTTCTTCCATGTGAGCCCCTGCCGCTGAAGAACTCTCTGCACGGCCCTGATCTACATCATATCAAACATGGGACTAGAACTCAACCAACAACAATTAGGCTCACAAAATTGTCATTTTAAAACCTTTTTTCTGATCACATTTTTAAAGCTTAATATTCTTCATCTTGCTCCTCTCGTCCTTTCCTCACTCCACAGATGGATTATCTGCTCTTTCTTTCCTTTCTTCCATCTCTGACGTGAATTTCACATGGCACACTCACTCCTGTTTTCTAAAAGTAGAATATTATGCACATCAACTGTAAAACAACTAGTTAATTCCAGTTTATTTAATGAATTTGAATGTAATTACCGAAGGTAAGGGGCACGTTCAAAGCTCAAACCGGTGCGCAGCGTTTTGCTACGGTTTCCGTCATGTTTCCTGGAAACGGTGTGCAACGGGTTTGAGATGCGTTTTCTCTCGTCTGATGGGTGTGACGGCCCAATCAGCAGCAGAACCACGCGCTATTAAAGAGACAGCTCAGGTGTTTACACATCTGAAGATATTAGAAGACGTGATTGTCGTACGAGTTTTATAGTAAAAATATCAACATGATGATGCAGTTGTTAATATTTTTAGCTTCATTGCAAGGCAAGTTTATTTCTATACCAAATTTAATACACAGTGGTAATTAAGTGCTTTACATAATAATGAGAAAGAAAATACAAGGTATTCAAAAAGTAAGAACTAGAAATAAAATGATTTAAATTAGATTTGATCGCAGGAGATAAAAAAGTTAATGAAATGGGATGGGGATGTTCTCTTGTGATTGCGTCGAGTATTAAACACGTATTTAAACCCATTTCATCAGGTTTTCTTAAAAAAGAACATAAAGGCCTTCTCAGCTGCCGTAGTTGAAACTCTTGCGTCATCAACGCAGCACCGTTTCCGTTTAAAACACGTCGGAAGAATCCCACTGACCCACTTTATCTAACACATTCAGCCAAAGTGGGCCGGCAATATTTAAACACCTTACAAGAAAACTAACTTTTTTTAAAAACATTGTATTTTTTGCATTGCACTTCCCATTAACTGTAATAACGGCCAAAACATACTGGTCACAATAATATTAGTTTACATTTAGTGAGCAACCTTATAATTGAGAAAATAAACTCTTACGTCCGTTTCCATTTCCTCCTTTGAGGGCCACACCCCCCAGTGATATTTCACGCTTGCCACGCCAACTAGTTCATCGCTGTTTGCAATGTCTGTAAAGTAACTTAAATGTTTCGAGGGGAGGTGGTGTTACTGTAAAGTCAGGGTTTTTCCTGCATTGAATATTTTTTGAAGGCCGCCAAAGCCTCATTTGATGAGTTATTGTGATGAGTGATGTAGAACAGATGCTGCGCTCGTGAGTGACAGAGAGAACGATCAGAGCTCCTCCCCGCACACACTCTCTGGGTCTTCAGAATAATCAGTGTTAGCTCTCTCATATTTCACATATTAATCCAAATCAAAAGGTCGAAGATGTTGCACTTGTCACATTCAGACAATTTGTCCTTGAATTATCGCTGGATGTGAATTGCGCTCAAAAAACATTGCCTCTTCTCTGACCAGCTGACATAAAGCATACTTTCAATCAACGGGAGACAAATCATATTCAGTTATGAAGTGTTTTCTGTGTGTTGACAACTTTTGCGATGTTCTAACAGACGGGATTCACACACGTCTGCTAATGTCCGATTCGCCACCTAATGACTCCTTTGAACCGAATCATTTTAACGACTGGTTAGAACAACTGATCTGTCCAACACTGAACTCATGAATCAGTTTATTCATTTACTCAGAACGCATCTGAGATGAGAACACAAGTGTGCTTACACAATTTAGCAAGAGTGGGTAAGAATTATTTTTAATGATCAACAGTATTTCAGCTTATTTCTGTTCACAATGTGTAGTAAAATAAATAGGCCTAGCCTACAATCATTTAGACTGGAGTGAGGAAACCAGAACACAGTTATTAGCTAGCTGATCATTTTTATTAAATTGCATATGGCAGAAAATTAGACTATTTGTTAATTTGTAATGCTACTTTTTAATATTGATTTGATTATATACCAAAACAATGATCTGTAGTGTAAATGTTTGGTAACTGTCAGATTACTATTGTATGTTTGACTGTTTTTTGTTTCCACTGCTACATTTGATTTATTTAAAGAAGTTTGATTACATTCTATTTTAGATTTGAATGCACAATTGTTTTTTTTAAATAAATAAGAATTCAACACTTTACACACATCTGTTATTTTGTCTTAGTTATGTTTAGTTAGTAAAGTCTGGTGCCTTTAGTCTCTTCAAGGAAGGTATAAGGTGGAAGATGTACAGTTTATTATTAATTCAACAATAGTATCGGATCGGTATCAGGTATCGACAGATACACAAAGCTCAGGCATCGGTATCGGTATCGGGACTGAAAAAGTCGGACCGGTGCACCCCAACACAGGACCCTGAAGTGTCTGAGAGAGCGTGATTAGTCTCCCCCTGAAACTGCCTCATCGACACGGCATCCTCAATAAACCCGTCTCCAGCGGGATGATCTTTGGAATATTCCGATCTATTATGACCTCTGACCTGTAAAGTTGCCAGAATAATAATCATACGCTGTTTGTTAATTGGCCAGAGGAGAACTGCCCCCCCGACTGAGCCTGGTTTCTCCCAAGGTTTATTTTCCTCCATTCTGCTCCTGATGGGGTTTTGGTTTCCTTGCCACTGTTGCCTCTGGCTTGGCGTGCTCAGTTGGGGACACTACATGTTCAACTAAACATCCAAATAAATCTAATTAATAAACTAAATTAACCATATAAACTAAATGACTGATCTGATTACTGATCTAAAGCCCACACTGTCACTGTATGATAATTGAAATGAACTGATGACATCACCGTTTTCTCCAGAATGGCTGTACGGCTGAATAAAATTATGCTGCATTATTTTCCTGTTTAACACTGTAAAGCTGCTCTGAGACAATCTGTAGTGTTAAAAGCGCTGTATAAATAAAGTTGACTTGACTTGTGTGTTTCTCTCTTCAGTGTTTGAGGATCACTCCAGGATTGTTCTGCTCATAATGGACTTCAATGGGAACCAACGGCTGAAGGTCCAGATCACTGCAGTTTCAGAGGAAGGGCTTCAGAGGCTCTGACCGACCCCAGAGGAATAGAGTCTGATCTAGACAAACCATCGCCACATTTACAACACACACACACACACACATTTATACACTTTAACCTCAGACTTCGGTGTTGCTCTTCTTCACGACTGAAAGGTCACATGACGCAGGTGGAAGTGGATAAACTCCATCTCATTTACATTTATATTTATGCATTTGGCAGACGCTTTTATCCAAAGCGACTTACAGTGCCCTTATTACAGGGACAATCCCCCTGGAGCAACATGGAGTAAAGTGCCTTGCTCAAGGACACACTGGTGGAGACCGCTGGGATCGAACCAGCAACCTTCTGCTTATCAGCTCCATGGTTTAACCCACTGGACCACCATCTCAAATCCGTCATCGTTGTTTGACCTTTATTTGTGTAAAGGGCGTTTGATTTAGTCTTCGTTTTAACACTTCCACCTGCGTCATGTGACCTTTCTGTCGTGATGACATCATACGAACAACACTGAAGTCAAGCGTCTGAGGTTAAAGTGTATAAATGTGTGTGTGTGTTGTAAATGTGGGATGGTTTGTCTAGATCAGACTCTATTCCTCTGGGGTCGGTCAGAGCCTCTGAAGCCCTTCCTCTGAAACTGCAGTGATCTGGACCTTCAGCCGTTGGTTCCCATTGAAGTCCATTATGAGCAGAACAATCCTGGAGTGATCCTCAAACACTGAAGAGAGAAACACATGAGCATCTGATGAGACGGGGAGAGGAATCATCAGGATATGTTGATTCTGAAGGGAACTCTTGCTTTAAATAGTAAAATGAATTTGAATCCAGACAATAAGAGCGAGCTCCTGTAGGCCTGCGTTCACAGACAGGGCTGAGCCAGGATTCGGCCTTTTATAAAGCATCGCTGATGAGATGTGATCAGAATTTCTGCCTTAATGAATATATCCAGCAGAGAGGAGTACAAAAAGCAAACAAATCCGTGTAGTTTCCAGTAAAGCGGGCGGGATATCTGTGCACGTGCAAATACATATATGTTCTATGCGTAACATACATCATCATGTGGTCAGGGATGTGTCAAATATAGCCCGTCAGCAGTTTGACATGTCTTACTTTAGAAACATCATAAGATTTCTGACTACACTTCCTCAAAAAAGGGCAACACACACTTTCCCTAAACTCAGCATAACGATCTGAAGCATCTGCGCCGAGTCCAAAGGACTGAAGGCTTTATTGACTCTTCTCTGTCCAAACCTGTTTGTTTTATGACTAGACCCTTTTCCTTTCAGGGCATTCAGCTAAAGCTCAGAGTCCTGCGGGATATCTGGGACTGAGCAGGCCTTGGGATCTCATGAGGAGGACACCACAGAAGTGTGTTTCATCATCTGCACACACACACTTCTGTTTCCTAGAGAAGGAAATGGCACTCATCCTCAAATTTCTCATCTCATGTACTGTCCGTTTCATTAGGTTATGAAATGCTACCTTTCATATATAGCGTAATGATTATGTTCACAACTTGTAATCAATACATTGTTGGTTTGTTTGTATATACGCTTCTGAAGTCCATCTGTAAACCCTAGCGCTCAGAATATGAAGGTTTGAGTAGAGCCGACTCAAATTACTCAAATGAGTTCAATCAAATGAACTTTCATGAGTTCTCAAAACTCATTTTGAGCATCAGCACGGCTTCATTGTGTTCAAAACGGACAGAAAATGCTTCAATTAAGTGTCATGTAGGGTTTTTGTGCAAGATTAATGTTAAAGTTGAATGTTTTGTTATGCTAGTTCTGAAGACTTTCTGTTATGTTGGGTTCTCATGTGATGAATGGAGCGCGAGCTTAGTTTAAATGCTTTTATATTGCTGTACTCATTCAGCTAATGCTAATGCTTTTCCACTATTGAACATTTGAGATTACATGATAATGTTAGGTTAGTTAGCGTACTCAAATATTTCAAGTTCAGAGCAATTCAAATGTATGATTACAAAATAAAAATTGTGGATATCATGCCAATAGAAACAGAATAATACTAGCACACACACACCAGTCATTCTACCAAACGGGCCATTTACACTTTGCAATTTTCCCAATTTTCATTTTCAAGAAACTTTTTTTTTTTTTAAACCTACAACTTGAAAGATATGTTAATAAATCCTCCCAAAAATCGTATTTTCCCACCTCAGGCACAAAAATCTTATGAATATTATCCTTTTTATTTATGCAAGGGAGCCTTTCTTGTACCACCCCATTACGGACAATAAGTGTAGTAAGACTAGAAAGATATTTTTCAATTCTAATGTTTTCCTAATAGTAAAATGTCCCTTTTTTGGAAACTCTGTAATTGAATACGTTTTTTTATTTTTAGGTTTTTAATCTTGACATATGAATTTGACATTTCAACATTGCACTTATACATAATCTGAAATAAATAAGCGTTCCGCTGATGTATGGTTTGTTAGGATAAGACAATATTTGGCCGAGATACAACTATTTGAAAATCTGCAAAATAATCGAAATATCAAGAAAATCACCTTTGAATTTGTGTAAATGAAGTCCTTAGCAATGCAACTTAGTACTAATAATAAACAAACATTATATATTTACGGTAGAAAATGTACACAATATCTTCATGGAACATGATCTTTACTAATTTCCTAATGATTTTTGGCATAAATGAAAAATCAATAATTTTGACCTGCACAATGTATTGTATACAAATATACCCGTGACACGCAGGACTAGTTATGGGGTCAAGGGTCACACATCCTCACATTCAAATGGGAAGTAGACCAACCCCATCACATCCCTTCCCACCATGTCACAATAAAACATGATGGGGTGGCACATTTCATCCCAAAATGGCCACTAATCTCCCATGTGGTCGGGTATACATGCATTCGATCTAAAATATCATTTCTGTTGAATTAATAATGTGAGAAAATGTATAAGAACAGTTTTGCCTCTCTGTTTTGCTCTGTTTGGTTGGTTTGAGCTCGACGGACTGTGAAAAAGCAAGAAATAAACAATGTGAAAGAATGCCAGCACTTGCCTGCTTTTGTTCTGGTGGTTATCAAATAATGTCCCTTCAGCTTTGTGATGTCATTTAAAGCAACAGAACGTTATTTAGAGATAAAACAAGTTAGTGTAAGTCAAACTGAGGGACGCACACAAATCATAGGCTAGGTTTATTTTTTATACATATAACTTATGTAAACAGGGACAAACATCTTATCCTGAAAATAGAATATAAAATAGGTGATATTTTAACACGGACATGTGAAAAATGATTAAAAATAGAACATTACTCTTTACAAACAGTATTGTATAATATGTCATGTTAACGAGAACACTTGAATGAATAACTTTAAGCTCTGGAAACACACTTTGGTAGAATGACTCGCATAAATACACAACATGACAATTCAAGGCAACTTCAGCAATGCATTAGGGATGAAGCAGTCTCCATTGCCGGGTGTTTCCTCTGTGCACTGGATGAAGCACTCACCGGGAGAATCCCGCAGCAGAAGCCGAGGCGCAGTCCCGCACAGTCCCTCAGGGGAACGGCGGACTCTCGGTGGTCACACCGGCGCACAGGCTCTCATCCAGCCCTTCACTCATAGATAGAGATCACTTCAACACAGCTCCACTCCTCAACACTGCAGCAGAACAACTATCCATCCGCTCAGCTCAGTTCTCCTCGCTCTGATCAGCTCTAAAGCTGTCACTAATAGCATATAGCTAGGCTACTGAATGATATTTCATTTTGAACAGATATATACTGACAGATACCGCAGTCATCATTCTTGTGTCGGCTCTTTTTGGAGAATGTATATGTGGCGCCCTCTCCTGTCCTCTAGTGAACGCGCATCCGTGTGTGTGTGTGTGTGTGTGTGTGTGTGTGTGTGTGCTCACCGGGAGCTGGTGTTTTACTGACACACACACTCCAAACATGACAGGTCAGAAACACACACAGTATCAGATGAGATACCTCATGTCTTGATCACATTTAAATAATAATAAGTTATTAAAACATGAGAATGTTTTGCTAATGTTCCATTAAGTTGTGAAAAAGTGTCCAACTTTCAAAATAAAATCAAATAAATTCTTGCTGAAGGAAACATTCCCTCCGTATCTTTCTTCAAACATTGTGGGAACGCCACCTTTGAATGTTCTCTGAACGTTCTGGAACAACACTTAAGAAACGTTACATGAACGTCCAACTAAAACATTGTTTTTGTTCTGATGTTTTGAGAACATTAACCCTTAAGCACAGATGAATAAGGCATTACATTAGACTTTACTCTAACCCTTTAACTGTCTCCCCGCTTTTGGAGAATAGTCCTGAAAATGCTCCATCCAAACCTAAAGGGCTGTAGTTCCAGAACGCTTTGGAATATTGACCTATAGAGTTTGGTCTGGATTAAAGAAGACACTCTGCAGATTATTACTCAAATCATTTCAAAAGATGAAAGTATGAAAAAGTTATGGAAGTTTACATTTTCTGTAAATGAAAAATACTGTACTAAATATTTTTTATTTCATATAAAATATATATTTTACAAAAATGTTTTACTCTGAAACTACTATAAAATCAAAGCCATGTGTCTAACCAAGTTGTGTTCGCAAAAATTAAAGTCCCCATGAGATTTTATTTAGGCGCTGTACCTAAAACAGCCACCGGGTGTCATTCAAATCCATTCTTTGATGCTTTTTCCTGTAAATTACTATCCAAATATCACTTCCATCTAGGGTTGCCACCTTCAGTGTGGCAAAATAAGGGACACCCATTCATGACCCCCCCCCCCCCCCCCCCCCCAAAAAAAAAACAATTGCATAACGGACAGACATAAAGAATACGTCATGAAATGATTATTTCAACATTTACAATTTGAAAGCTCAATAATAAACCATATAAGAAAACATGAGATCAAGTATGTGAACTTGCAACAGAACACATTTTATATTATTTTACATTTGATTTTATTTATTTCAAAATAACTCTTTAGTAGCCTATTTGGTGCACTTTAAAGGGATAGTTCACCCAGAATGAAAATTCTGTCATCATTTACTCGCCCTCATGATGTCCAAACCTGTACGAGTTCTGCTGAACACAAAAGAAGATATTTTGAAGTTCAGCCTGTACGCAGGCTGCTTTGGGGGCACCATTGACTTCCACAGTTATCTTCCTAACTGTTCAACATAACAAAGAAATGTATACATGTTTGGAACAACTTGAGGGTGAGCAAATGATGACAGAATTTTTATTTTTGGGCGAACTGTCCCTTTAAGCAGTCATTCTGAACCAGTAATCACTTTTTTGAATTTCAAAAATAAAATGTTTTTATTTTATTCATTTACTTAAATTATGACTATATTATCATGTAATTATTTGTCCCATTTTTATCTAAATATTTTTTTAAATGTCAAATATTAATTATGTCAAATATTAAATAAATGTCAAATACAAATATTAATCAAATATCAAATTATTTATTATGTATGATGAATAAAATTAATATAAATTAATAATAACATTTATAAGGCTATAATCTATTAATTAACCTGTCTAAAAAATTATAATTCTGTCTGCCAGCTCTGATAATGTATGGAATATTATATGAATATATTATCCATTTAAAAAAACTATAGGCCTACCTTTAGAAGCACGGATGTGTCAGACAGTCTGAGACACTGAAATGCTTCTCATAAAGTGTGCAGTTGGCCTGAGGTTCATCATGAGTTACTGGACAGACCCATTGATATCTTTTTGATATTCAGCTCTATATCTGGAGATCCTCTTGCGTTCAAACGGTGGACGCGACGCGAGCTCGACATGTTTTTAAAACACCTCGCAGGTTTGCAGGCACACTGGCACAGCGCATGTTCTCGAGACTCCGGCAACTAAAACACAATCACGCACAAATGAGCTCCTGTACTACTTATTGTGAAATTGATTTCTTTATATTTGCTATCAGTATTCTCCACACTGCAAAATCCGTGTTTATTGAACTATGTGTGGACCTGTGTAAAAATACGGGACAAATCGCGTCCCGTATTGGTTTGATACGGGACACGTCATTTTGCTTGTAAATACGGGACGATTCCGTATTTTACGGGACGGGTGGCAACCCTACTTCCATCACAAAATATGTGCCAGGCGTCCCACCTCCTCTTGCCCGAGTGCTCTGAGTGTTCCCTGTCCGCGGGGAACATTACTATTGCTCAGGACAGAAATACTCCATTTGTCACATTATAGCCTAAGAGATCATTTGAGTTAGGCTACTCAGTGAAATTTAAACAGTAAACAATCATGGAAATATGAAAAAATATGAAAAACATTACATTATTGTTGTCATTTAATTAACTTCATTATATTGTTGCCTCTTTTACAGTATAGAAAAAAAAAACATCTAATTTACAAACGTTTTGAAATGAAAGTTTGATCCTGAAACCAAGTGCTGCAAATTAGAGTGACATTTATCCATTATAAAAAATCAGTTTGAAAGTCATATCTTTGTCCTGTTAAAGGATTTCCCATGACATCCCTAAAACTCTTCCTTGTTTACAACAGTCCCTCATAAAGACTAGTCTAGTGGTGTGATAATGTGTCACTGAAGTCCACATCACCATCACTGACGGACCCTTTCCCAATACCACAGCATATTCATTTAAATAATAGTTATTGAGCAATATTTAAATGAACAACAATAGCCATTATAAAGTACAGCAGAAAATAAACACAAGCAAACAAGCGCTCTAGTACAGGATTGAAGATAAACAGCCTAAATATAGTCAAGTCAGCTTTATTTATATAGCGCTTTTAACAATGCAGATTGTCTCAGAGCAGCTTGACAGTGTTAAACAGGAAAATAATGCAGCATAATTTTATTCAGCCGTACAGCCGTTCTGGAGAAAACGGTGATGTCATCAGTTCAGTTCAATTATCATACGGTGGCAGTGTGGGCTTTAGATCAGTAATCAGATCAGTCATTTAGTTTATATGGTTAATTTAGTTTAATAATTAGATTTATTTGGATGTTTAGTTGAACATGTAGTGTCCCCAACTGAGCACGCCAAGCCAGAGGCAACAGTGGCAAGGAAACCAAAACCCCATCAGGAGCAGAATGGAGGAAAATAAACCTTGGAGAAACCAGACTCAGTCGGGGGGGCAGTTCTCCTCTGGCCAATCAACAAACAGAGTATGATTATTATTATTCTGGCAGCTTTACAGGTCAGAGGTCATAATAGATCGGAATATTCGAATGATCGGAGTCATCCCGCTGGAGACGGGTTTATTGAGGATGCCGTGTCGATGAGGCAGTTTCAGGGGGAGAATATAAAGTAAATACACAAGCAAATTCCCGAAGGTTTTAGGCGCTATGTTTATATATGAGTCACATATTCGAGGTCTAAATAACTACATTCTCGCCTAAAAAATGTTAAAACTACATTCCATGACACACAACAGTAATATTTGTAAAATTACGGAGTTTTGCTCGTCCGCCATGACAGTCGCCACAAGCGGAGGGATACAAACTGTGAAAGGATGATACTGGGGGAATATCTCACGGCTCTCAGCCAATCAGATTCCAGAATCAGAACTGTTGCATATATTTAAAATACTGTAGGCCACTTTTTACTGGTAAGACATTTGGCATTATCAGGAGCAACAAACATTCCCCCATTGCATTATTAAACATTATATTCAACATAGTACTGGCACTAAAACTGTGATTGTCACTTTCCACGATACATATTGTTGCATTTTTGTATTGCGATATATTGTGACAGGATATTGTTACAACCATAGATATACATAATAAAGGCTAGATGTCTCGTCCGCGCTGCTGGCCAATGGAGGTCGACGTCCGCGCCTGGCGGCCATCTTGTCACAGTCAGCTCGCTCACTCGTTGTGTTTTAATGGTGCGTGCACTTTTTAAATAAGCATAACTTGCTCAATTTTCTATCGATTTTCAAACGGTTTGGTTTGTTATAAACGTTACAGATGTAGTCATGACACTGCATACTTATGAGTAATTATCATAATTTGTTCAAGCATCCAGAATTATAGCCACGTTAATAACGTTTTTAAGAAACCGAACCATTTGTAAATCCGTCCAGATTTCAGTGAGATGAGAGTATGTGTTCAGATCACTCGCCTTACATCAGGAGCCAGAACGCTTGCCTGTGACAAGATGGCCGCCAGTGATGACGTTAGAGACTCCGCGGTAAGACATCTAGCCTTTATTATGGATATCTATTGTTCCACCCCTACTAAGCACATTCTCAGCCTTTCTGCAAAACACTGAACACACTTCTCTACATTAGACAGAAATCTATCATGGGCTGCGTGTGGAAACTTAGGCAGGGACTGCAATGGTAACATCAAAAGTGGAAAACGTTGGTCAGAAACGTGTATTTACACACAAACTGACCACCAACCTTTTGATGTGTCTTGATGTCTTCTGCAAGGCTTCCTCCAAGGGCAGCATTTGTCAGTTCTGGGACGCAGTCAGGATGTCACTTCTTTGCCTTTTCAAGGCACTGCTCTCCAAAATACCAACCTATGAACCAATGGATCAAACACGCCATCAGGTGTGCGGACACTGAGCTTACCTGTCTTCAACAACAATGAGAGGAAGAGGGAGAGGGAGAGGTTGACGTGGAGGAAGAAGACAGCAATAAAAGTCGAGCAATCGAGCAAATGAAAGGTTAACATGTTTATTAACGTGTGTGTATATTTGTGGCCTGAGTTCATGAGGGAGGAATGGAGATGGGCTGGAGACTGATAATCATGGGCGGCGAGTGAATGAGAGCAAAGATAGCGGGTTATTTTTAAAAGCATCTGCTTTGTGTTGAGGGAAGAGATGCTCCTCTGCAGGATAAGAAGAGCCGTGCGATAGCCAGCCGCGGTCAGCTTTGATAAAGACGAGGACAAAGTGAACAGGAGATAATGTTCAGAACACTCATTCTCACACTCACAATCCAAAGAGGGGTGTGTGTGTACATGTGCAACACCTATGAGGGCAAGCCATTTCACATCCAATTCACAGATTCTGTTAACACACACTCATACACCATATCGGCAAAAGTGTTGTGAGTCCAGTGGCGGCGCGCTTTACCCCACTGCATCCCACGCTTTGCATTGCATTTGGTGATGTAAGGCTTGGATGAGCTGCTCGGCCATGGAAACCCATTCCATGAAGCTCTACACACTGTTCTTGAGCTCATCTGAAGGCCACAGAAGTTTGGAGGTCTGGAGCTCTTGACTCTGCAGAAAGTTGGCCACTTCTGTGACCCTCAGCATGCGCTGACCCCGCTCTGTGACCCTCAGTTTTCCAGCGATCACGGCCCCACGCTTGAGTTCTCTGAGTTCTCTGAGCGTCTGCAGGTCTAGAGCTTGAGTTCCACACCTGTGGCCATGAAGGGCCGAACACCTGAACTCAGGGATGAGGAGGAGCGGCTCAATACTTCTGGTGATATAGTGTAACTTCAAAGACTATTTCTGTCATCAATGTTTGAGACTGTTGTGTCTCTAGGACGTGCATCAATACTTTTTATTTGTGTGTGTGTGTGTGTGTGTGTTTGTGAGAGAGTGCATGTGTGCGAGTGTGTGTGTGTGCATGTGTGAGAGAGTGTGTGTGTGTGTGTGTGTATCTCAGCAGCACTAACAGCTGCTCAGTGTTGCACTATTTCTGGAGCACAAGTTGTTTAAAAGGTCAGAAAGAGACAGAAGGAGAGAGGGGGTGTACAGAGAGAAAAGGAAGAAGGGAGGAGGGAGACCAAGAAAACCAGAAGACGGAGAGGTGAAGGAGAGAGAGGACAGTGTGTGTGTGTGTGTGTGTGTCAGTTCAGCGATTACTGGAGATTTGTTGGGATTGAGCTGACGGACGACTGGACAAATGGAGGATTCAGAGAACATCCCAGCGGCCGGTGAGACGGAGGAGATGAATGAGCAGGTAACTGTGATTCTCAGTGTGTGTGTGTGTGTGTGTGTGTGTGTGTGTGTGTGTGTGTGTGTGTGTGTGTGTGTGTGTGTGTGTGTGTGTGTGTGTGTGTGTGTGTGTGTGTGTGTGTGTGTGTGTGTGTGTGTGTGTGTGTGTGTTTGTGTGTGTGTCTGTGTGTCAGTGTGTGTGTGTGTGTGTGTGTCAGTGTGTTTGCTCACACAAACCCTCGTGTCTCAGACCCCAAACACACTCTCAAAGCTGCTTCAGGTTGATAATACGGTTTATGTTGTGTTGTCAGATATAAAACATGATGAACGTTCTCAGAGCTTTAGCTAACATTCTCTCAGCGATGAACAAACGTTCTCCAGTAACATTAATGCAGCATGTCAGAGGCGTTCTGGAATACGCATCCTTACAACAGAGCGCTAAAACTTTAATGTCTGTCAAATTAATGTTGAATAATTCAGTCGAACACATCACACTCATCTGAAAGAGCTCACTATATCTCGCACTCGCTATAACACTCGCTATAACACACTCACAGTGTATACCTCACATCTCTGCTTGTGTACTTTCTATCATACACACACACACACACACACACACACACACACTCGCTCTCTGTCTTGAGTCCGAGGGTGTGTTCAGTGTTTCCACAGACGTATATTAATGGCAATATTATGTAATTATTATCATGTGGTAATTCGATATGACCACATTTACTCACGCTCTCCGTCCCTCACACACACACACACACACACACACACACACACACACACACACACACACACACACACACACACACACACACACACACACACACACACACACACACACACACACACACACACCTGCTCATTCAGAGGAATCTGCCAGCGCTTTTTAAGAACGGTGAGTCATGACCTCATGTGACACCTGGGACAGCTAAACACACACACACACACACACACACACACACACACACACACACACACACACACACACACACACACACACACACACACACACACACACACACACACACACACACACTTGTAAACGTTGCAGTACTTGTGTAGCTGTAAGTGTTTTTCTCATGATGAAGCTGGCTGGTGTGTAACACTGCGAGTGGTAATTCTGTGTTGGCCCTCACAGGATGCCGAACACGTGGAGCCGCCGGAGCCGAAGTGTGTTCCAGCTGACGCAGAGCCAGGGGGCGGGGCTGATACACCAGGGGGCGGAGCTAACGAGGACAACCAGGAGAACACAGAAGCTGCAGCCAATGACAGTGAGGCATGTGAGCCTGAGGGCGGAGTCACAGATAAAAAAGAGCCGGACATCACACAACATGAAGGAGGACAAGAAAGAGAGACAGGGGTAAATGAGAATAAAGAAAGTGAGGTAGAAGAAGAAGGAAAGCAGCGTAATAATGACCCGCACGAGAAAGACTCCTGCGACAAAGATGGACAACCTGAGGAAAAGCACAAGGAGGAGGAGGAGAGGACAAAACAAACCAAAGGCAAAACAAAAACGAAGGAAGACGAAGAGAAAAAAGAGAGCAAAGATGACGTCAAGAGCAAACCAGAAACTCCAGGGAGTAAGAGTCGAGCGTCTCCGGCGAAGTCCTCCGTGAGTTCCCGCTCGGCCCGGCCCTCGGCCAGGAGAGACGCCATGGCCAAGTTTCAGAAGGACCAGTGAGTACCTCGAGAGGATTCAGAGAAACCTCACACACACCCCGCGCCGAGAATCACACACACAGCGCTTCTATACGCCCATTATAAGGCCCGTTCACACACACACACACACACACACACACACACACACACACACACACACACACACACACACACACACACACACACATCTGTCGGATCATTGGTCGATACGATATTTTACCGATAACTCAAAAAGTTCTGCGATCCGATCCGATCCAGAGGTATATCGGTCAATATTCCGATATTATGCGCCTATTTCACACAACCAGTTACGTTTTTATTAACAACTGCAACCAAAATACATAACATTTATTTCAAAATCTCATAACATTTTCTGCATTCACTCATTTTCCAAAGTCATCTTCAATGGTATTGTCAATACAAATATATATTTAGGGAAAACTTCATAAATTCATGTTGATTTCCTAAAATTCACCATTCACCATTATGGAGATCAGTGTTCCCTTCGGTTGGGCACTTGGAACTTCATTTATATGATTATAATTCTCTTCCTATTGATGCAGCGATGCAAATCACAGTTACTTGATTTCAAAGGAAGGGAAGTGTATATATACACTCCCCTAAAGGATTATTAGGAGCACCATACTAATACTGTGTTTGACCCCCTTTGACCTTCAGAACTGCCTTAATTCTACGTGGCATTGATTCAACAAGGAGCTGAAAGCATTCTTTAGAAATGTTGGCCCATATTGATAGGATAGCATCTTGCAGTTGATGGAGATTTGTGGGATGCACATCCAGGGCACGAAGCTCCCGTTCCACCACATCCCAAAGATGCTCTATTGGGTTGAGATCTGGGGACTGTGGGACGGCCATTTTAGTCCAGTGAACTCATTGTCATGTTCAAGAAACCAATTTGAAATGATTGGAGCTTTGTGCCATGGGGCATTATCCTGCTGGAAGTAGCCATCAGAGGATGGGCACATGCTGGTCATAAAGGGATGGACATGGTCAGAAACAATGCTCAGGTAGGCCGTGGCATTTAAACCATGCCCAATTGGCACTAAGGGGCCTAAAGTGTGCCAAGAAAACATCCCCCACACCATTACACCACCACCACCAGCCTGCACAGTGGTAACAAGGCATGATGGATCCATGTTCTCATTCTATTTACGCCAAATTCTGACTCTACCATCTGAATGTCTCAACAGAAATCCAGACTCATCAGACCAGGCAACATTTTTCCAGTCTTCAACTGTCCAATTTTGGTGAGCTCGTGCAAATTGTAGCCTCTTTTTCCTATTTGTAGTGGAGATTAGTGGTACCCGGTGGGGTCTTCTGCTGTTGTAGCCCATCCGCCTCAAGGTTGTGCGTGTTGTGGCTTCACAAATGCTTTGCTGCATACCTCGGTTGTAACGAGTGGTTATTTCAGTCAAAGTTGCTCTTCTATCAGCTTGAATCAGTCGGCCCATTCTCCTCTGACCTCTAGCATCAACAAGGCATTTTGGCCCACAGGACTGCCCCATACTGGATGTGTTTCCCTTTTCACACCATTCTTTGTAAACCCTAGAAATGGTTGTGTGTGAAAATCCCAGTAACGCTCAGTTTGTGAAATACTCAGACCGGCCCGTCTGGCACCAACAACCATGCCACGCTCAAAATTGCTTAAATCCCCTTTCTTTCCCATTCCGACATTCAGTTTGGAGTTCAGGAGATTGTCTTGACCAGGACCACACCCCTAAATGCATTGAAGCAGCTGCCATGTGATTGGCTGATTAGATAATTGCATTAATGAGAAATTGAACAGGTGTTCCTAATAATCCTTTAGGTGAGTGTATATATATATAGGCAGGGCATAACATAGGCTATTAATATTCTTTCATTATGCAAAAGTATTATAATATGAAAGGCTCCAACACAAAGCACTTAAGCGCAAAAATAAGTCAAAGGCCGTTTCTCAATACCAAGTACGCGAACTT
This sequence comes from Romanogobio albipinnatus, assembly GCA_023566225.1. Taxonomy (NCBI): domain Eukaryota; kingdom Metazoa; phylum Chordata; class Actinopteri; order Cypriniformes; family Gobionidae; genus Romanogobio; species Romanogobio albipinnatus. Next base: position 57,919,337 of record CM042246.1, on the reverse strand, counting down.
CTGACTTGCGTCCTTGGTAGTTCAGACTTGCAAGTTCGACTCGGGAGAAGGAACTCCAGAGGACGGGGGGAATCGCCATCAGTCGTCAATTGTAAAACGTCATCAGTCGCTGCCAAGTCCTGTTCCAATTCAAAGTTCACAAGTAGCCAAGTACAGTTCAAATCCCCGGATGTGTCCTTGATCCGCCCCTTTTATCGAGGACGCATCGAGAGGAGACTTGTGGACTTACCGGTATCCCAGAATGCATCTTGCACCAACCAGCAAACGTCAATAGCGGATGAGAAACCCCTCGTAATTTAAAAATACTGTTAATGTTTCACAAAATGTAGTTTTAGGACTTTTTCAGGCGAGAATGTACTTGTTTAAAGCTCAAATGTGTGGTTTATTTTGAAAGAGAGCGCCTTATAGAAAATGTGATCTGGCGTTTTCGGAGTTGTGAGCTCCAGTGGATCAGCGGCGCTCAGCGAGTGCTCTCCCCGCCCAGAGCAGACTTAACACGGCTAGCCCTCCTGACGCCGGCCGCTGGCTCTGATGTCTTCAGATATAATTTGTCTTCTAACGGCCGATCTTTGCTCTCATGAATCTATAATTTGTTCCCTGGTAAATCGTTTTGACTGAGGGCAAAGTGAAGTTTCATAACTTTATATTTTTAGGCTATTAAATACATAAACTGACATTTAACAAAAATAGACTGGGTTGTGTTTTATGTCATAATTAATTTTATTACAGTGATAATCACACTTGTCTGAACCACATATTAATAAACATATTAAACGAAAACAGGCAGGGTTTTTAATATTTCGTTTTGTTATAAATATACATGCAATAGCCTAACATTGCCTGCACTGCATTTGTGCGGCTATAGGCTATGTTTAATATTTTTTTAATGAAAATGAAAAGAGGCAGAGTGGTGTTTTATCATATATTTCGTTTTATTGTAGCCTAAAATATACATATAAACACTGAATAACCCTATTAAGAGCGCTGCTGTTCCATTAGCAGAGCCGGACTATTGTCCTCCGTCCTCGGGAGTTCGTTCTCCGGAGTTGAACTTGGCGAGCCTGAATTAATTCCACAGACGCAGGTCAGATGTTCACGAAGGCCTACTTGGTATAGAGAAACGTATATTTTAGGCTACAATAAAATGAAATATGTCATAAAACACCACTGCCTCTTTTCATTATTTTTAACAAAAAAATCTTAAACATATTAGCCACACAAATGTCGTTCAGCTACATTGATTATCTTATATATTTATAACAAAACGAAGTATAAAACACAACCCTGCCTCTTTTCGTTTAGATCTAAAAAACAATAGGCCTCTATTAAACATTAATATGTGGTTTAGGGTGAGCAGATTTCTGAAATGGAAACCGGGGACATTTCCTATTTGAGTGGTCAAAATATCACTAAAATCTCATTTGTTTTTATCTTTAAATTAAAAATCGGGACAATATATTTTTAAATGTTTTTGTTTGTTTATTTGTTGTTGTGGGCTCTCTATATTATTATTAACATTAATAATTATTCTGATTTAGTTTGATTATTAGGATTTTTATGTGGTTTTAATACAATTCAACGCACCCGCAAACAAAATAAAAACAGTTAATAGTTGCCATTGTAAATAACAAGCAGTTCAAAACAATATTATAATGACTTAACAAAAACACATTACAAAAAAACACATAAATATGATAAATAAAACTATTTAACAAATATTTTAACATTTTATAATTGTATTTAATATTTACATTTTCACAAGTTTATACTAATATAGGCTATAAGTAATAAATTAAAAAAAATTTTTTTACTTCAAATGTTTTATTAGGTTTGTGCTTAAAAATAAATCTTACTATCCTAAATTGGTCTTGTTTTGCATTTTAGGCTTATTTTAAGCAGAAATGATGTGTATTCTGGATGTGTTGCAAGTGTCAAAACAATGCTGCCCCCCGTGATGATAATGTCGCTCTGCTCTCGGTTACGTTAGTAGAGGCTCGCGCACAACCAAGTTCAGCTTATGCGGGGGTGTTGGGGGGCATGGCATTACTGATCGTTGCGTCCGTTGGTCTGAGATGCATTCTGGGATACCGGTCTGTCTGAAGTCTCCTCTCGATGCGTCCTCGATAAAAGGGGCGGAGCAAGGACACATCCGGTGATCTGAACTGTGCTTGTCTATGGCTAGATGTGAACTTTGAATTGGAACAGGACTTGGGCAGCGACTGATGACGTTTCACAAGTCCACGAGAACACAAGTACAGACAAGAACGCAGATTGAGAAACGGCCAATGACTCGATTCAGTGGCCTATTGTGCTGTTTGAGATGCGTGCGCATGTAACCCTTCCTGTTCGACCCGCCCCGCTCTAAGCCGGACTCGAACCCGGGTCCGCCCGCATGAGAGACGCTCTAACAAGCAGGCTAAAGGCTGCAACCGCTAGCATCAGTCGCTAGAGCGTGCCTTGAGATCAGAGGAGTGAGGTTTACTCGCACAGCAACTGCAAGCTGCCCTCCGGTACACTCAATGCTTTATGCAAGGCTTTAGACACGAGCAAATGATAAACTTCTGTGAAGATGCGGCAATGATCGAGACACTGACCGCTCCATCGACTGTCCCGAGCGTCTTTCACAAGCCCTGAAAGGTGTATCGATCTATATCGGTGTATTGTTACACCCCATTGAACGCCATATAAACGGCCTCAGATGAACTATACAACGAGAAGAAAGTCGTGTCTGAGAGCGGCCATCTTGAATGGGGAATATCTGGTGTTTCTCCGTGGGGGGAAATCCCTCTAAATCCAGCGGCCATCTTGTTTGTCTGTTCCCTTAAACAGCTGCATGTGTTCAGTGAGTCAGTTCTTCACTTCTGTAGGGCTTGTGTTGGGCTGTGCAGAGCTGTGATTGGTCAGTGTCTCTGTCTTTAGTCTCAATGGTATCTGTGGGCGTGTTTTAGGCCTCCGGCTGCCCGACCCGTTAAAGCCCAGCGGCCCTCTATAGCAGCGGCAGGAGGAGCTTCAGTCAAACAGAAGATTCTCAACTGGTGCAGGAACAAAACACAGAAATATGAGGTAAGCTGAAGCTCACACTCACTGCTAACACACACACACACACACACACACACACACTCACACTCACTGCTAACACACACACACGCTTTCACTGGGAGAGCAAACATCCTCTGTGTTTCTATTCAAAGATACACATTCATCTGGAATACTGGATACAACATTTATGAATAAAGCAACATCTCCATCCTATGTGTTCAAGAGAACAGAACCGTCACACACACACACACACACACACACACACACACACACACACACACACACACACACACACACACACACACACACACACACACACACACACACACACACACACACACACACACACACACTCATACTCTCTCTCTCTCACACACACACACACACACACACACACACACACACACACACACACACACACACACACACACACACACACACACTCTCACACACACACACACACATACTCTCTCTCACTCTCTCTCACACACACACACACACACACACCTGGGGTTTAACCCGCGAGCCGTGTCTTCTGCTGTTAGATCCGCATTAAAGAACATCTCATCTGTTCAATAACAGATAGAACATTAACCCTTTAACTGGCTCTTGGAAATGCTCTATCCAAACCTAAAGGGCTGGAGTTCCAGAACGCTTTGGAATAAAGACCAAAGTTGGGTCTCGTTTTAAAGACGACACTCTGCAGATTATTGCTGGAAGCAATTCAAAATATGAAATTATGAAAGAGTTATGGAAGTTTAAATTTATACTGTACTAAATATTTTTTATTTCATATAAAATATATATTTTACAAAAAAGAATTAACTCTAAAATTACTATAAAATCAAAGCCAAATGTCTAACCAAGTTGTGTTCCAAATTTGAAGTTGATATCACAAAAATTGAAGTCCCCATGAGATGTTGTTTAGGGTGCTGTACCAGAAACAGCCACCGGGTGTCATTCACATTACATTGATTGTTTTTTTTATGCATTTTCCTGTAAATTTCTGTCCAAATATCACTTCCATCACAAAACAGTCACCAAATATGGACCCTTGAGACTCAGACCTTTCCGACGATATGCGTTTTGTCAAGATTGGAAAAGATTTTGAATATAAAATAAATGTTGTAATATGAAACATGACGCCGCCCACTAGGGGGAGGAGCCCACTAGAATAATTTAGAGTAACGTTTCCATGGTAACACAATGTCCGATTTCAAAACGGTTTTCACAGGAGGAATTTTGAGTTTGTAAGCTTTCAGATGATCCCTAATTTATGATAATTACTCAAATATATTATACGAAAAAAAGGCGATCAAAAAGAGCACCAGGCGTCCCACCTGTGGTGACAGTTAAAATAATATCATGTGTGTCTTGTTTTAAATAAACACAAAAAAACAGAGATGAAAAATAAACTTAAGTAAGAAATGTACTTTTGCTATGGTTAAATACATGTTCAGTGATATCTTCCAGAGATTCTTGTAATTTTGCAGCTATTTTTTCTCTAAATATTGTTGATGTGGCCACCAGTAAACACAGAGTGTGGTCATCCTGGCGTGTGTGGAAAGGGTTAAACCCCGCGCTCCCCTGTTCCTCTTGTGCTGTGGGTTTCTCACAGATGCTGTGAAGTAAATGTGTGTGTTCTGTGTCGTATCTCAAAGGGGGTCTGCATAGAAAACTTCTCTTCCTCTTGGAGCGACGGCCTGGCTTTCTGTGCACTCGTTCATCGCTTCTTTCCCGCTGCTTTTGACTTCTCCTCCCTCAAAGCCAGTGAACGAGAGAAGAACTTCAGTCTGGCCTTCAGCACCGCAGAGTAAGAGCTCAGAGTCAGTGTTAGCTGTTTATGAGACATGGCCATGACATGAGAACAAAATATATGCACACATGTATACAACTAAATCACCCAGGGCCGGCCCTGAGCAGTGTGCTGCCCTAGGCCAGATTTGACTCGCTGCCCTTGTATGAAGGTTTAGCTCTACATGTTTTCAGTCTCAGTTGCGGAAACACTGGTACTGTTTTATCTTTTTAATGCATTGATGTTTTTTAATTTGTATTGTTTTATATGATGTCCAGTCCATTCTACCCCGTCATTATGTTCATGATATTATTATTATTTAATGTTTTTAAAAGGCTGATGATAGTTGAACTATACAAAAATAGCACCTCCACCACATTACAGCCTAAACACAAATAACAAGAGTGCATCTGCATTCATGCACAAACTATTGAGAACTAGCACAAGTGTTTGTTTTCCAGCAGATGCAGCAAACTTCCACTAATATGCACATTCATGTCTTCACCACTGAGAAATTTAGATATTTATGTGAAATTTACATAAAATGTTGCTATTTTAAATAAACCTGTATATAAATATCATTGCTAATTTCGGCAAATACATTTTAAAATGTCCATATGTCCCCTTAAAACTGCACAACTGTAGAGTAAACACATTAGGCTATTAAAAAAGTGATATTACATGCGTTTAAAAAAACAGATGTGATTCTTTATGACAAAATCCACTGGAGAACCCAGAACAGCTGCTGGCATATAGTTTAAGGTCAAACTGGAATTAATGAGCGTACATTAGTATTTTACTACTATGCAAATAAATAAACTGTTCATTCATTACAGCACTTTACCTCTGTCTTTACACTGCAATGCTCTTCTTATTAAGTCATGTGTTCTTGTGTCCAGTCCAAACATCAAAAAATTCTTAAATCAAGATGTATTTACTAGTAAAATGACATTAGATCATTTGTTCCTTGTTTTCTGGGGGAAAAATCTAAATGAAGTGAGTTTTAGCTTAAAACTAGCACAATTATCTGCCAAATGGGGTGAGAAAAATGATCTTATTTCTGTTTGGGACAGAAACAAGAAACAAGATTTCAATCAGAAACAAGATTATTTTTCTCACCCCATTGGCAGATCATTGAGCTTGTTTTAAGCATAAACTCACTTAAGAAAAATATAATTTTACTGATCTAGTAAATGCATCTTGGTTTAAGAATGTTTAGATATTTAGACTAGAAACAAGACAAACACACTAAATAAGAAGAGCATGTGTGCAGTGTTTCCCTTCTCTTGCCTGCATCAGAGCTTCTGTTTTTATGACACTATAATTCGGCCATCCGTCATAAATCATCAGGCTTTCCCCGTGTCTACACCTGGAGCGAGCGGCCAAGCGCCCTAAACAATGAAAGCAATCCTGTCTATATCAGATATATTAGAGAGGCGGCGCGACACAACTCATTCCCAACGCTAAACTGATCACACGTTATATTTCTAATGCACTTCAAGCTCGGCGGGGAGATTGATGAGGCGGACCGGGAAGATGCGGGGACTTAGGTAAGTTTTTTTGCGCTTTATTTGGTAATATTTCAAATTAATATGAATAAAATAGTATCAGTAATACATTTTGGTGCCCCTATGGATGAGCGTTTGCCTATTCCGCCTATGCCACGGGCCGGCCCTGCAATTAACGATCTCTTAAATATTTCCTAATTTCACTAAACATTTTCATTTAGTTTCGTGATTTTTTTTTTTAATTGGACATGGATCGTTATTTAAAAGGGCTTATTTCTGCTTTTGTAGACTCATTTTGTAAATATAAGCACTCATTTGTATGTGCAAACTGTGTGCCGAGACGTCATGCTCGGCTAGATTCGCCTAGAACTCGTTCATCTTCGGATGCGGAGTCGCGCGCTGTAACAAAAAATGCGCTGCACACCACCAGGCGAAATGGGTTCTTGCGCACCCAACGCGCACGACCGCACACTCCCGCCCACTCCGCGTTGACGTCATTTTTGCCGCGCACACCCTCGCGCTCTTGCGGACGCGTCGAGTATAGACGGTTTCAACGGCAACAACATAAACAAGCGTTTCTGCGCATGCGCGCTTCTGTGGCCCAAACTGAACTTCCGGTAGACGTCTGCAGAGATCAACAACAACAGAGGCTGCGTTATCTTTCTTATGCGCTGTCATCTTTCACTTTAATTGGGCAGCATTATCTTAATTTACATGTTTATTATAAATAATCTCCCATTTCTGTCTGCAATATAGAGTGGGGGAAACGCCCCTTAAAGGGTTCGTTCACCCAAAAATGTAAATTCATAGATGAATTATGGACTGCATTTATATAGCGCTTTTAACAGACCAATGGCCTTCCAAAGCGCTTTACACATTGCCTCACATTCACCCATTCACACACCGACGGCGGTGTCAAGCCATGCAAGGCGCCATCCAGCTCGTCGGGAGCAGCTGGGGTTAGGTGTCTTGCTCATGGACACCTCGACACTTGGTCAGGTGGAACCGGGGATCGAACCACCAACCTTCCGGTTTGTAGCCAACCTACATGAACCACTGAGCCACTGCCGCCCCGAATTACTCGCCCTCATGTCGACCCGTGAGACCGCAGAGAAGAAGAGAAATATCTGGAGTTGTGTTCTGATGAACGAAGGTCTCACAGGTGTGGGACGACATGAGGGAGAGCAATAATGACACAATAACATGTGTGGGTGAACTAACCCTTTAAAGACTGTAATGCCGTTTTCTGTAGAGTATCTATAAATGCTTGCGCGCTCGCCTTCAATGCAATGCATCGGAATGACATGTTTCTTTGTTTCATAACATGAGATTAATGTTGGGAAAGTTAACCTGTAGATAAAGTGCCCTATTTGAGATTGATTGTACCCTTACGAAAAATAACCATGGTTTTATTATAGTAAAAGTGTAGTAGCCATGTTTTTTTGGGTAATTGATTACCATTTATATAACCACAGTTTTACCACAAATAGTAGAGTAGTAAAACCATGGTTCATTTTCATAAGGGTATGAATGCATCACAATAAACCCCGTGCTCTATTGCCATTATAGAGGAGAAAGCCAGAGTTGTTTTGCACTCCGGCTCATTTAAATATTTTGCGGGAAACATAAATGCGATCAGTTATCCAGATGTCGAGCACTTGATGTGAATCACATGTTAATGTCGAGTGTAAACGCAGCCAGAATAAGTTCCTCTAGAGCAGATTATTTCTGACAACAAGCAAAATAAATAACCAGTAAATGACATTAGACACACACTGACACACTGTTTCTGCGCTGGTGTCATGTTCTCTCTACTTGATTGTTAATATTTATATCATGTTATCCAAGAATAGTGCGTCAAAAAAGTGTTTCTACTGAGTAGTGCGCATACTATCCCCTTGCCAGACCGGTAAACAAACACAGACCGGAAGTTAACTTCGGGCCAGGGGCGTAACCGTGGCAACGGGTGTACGTCAGATGATGAAACTGTCTATAAACAAGGCTTTACACAGAGACGCATGAGTGTGTGACTCTCTCTCTCTCTCTCTCTCTCTCCCTCTCTCTCGCTCATCTGCAGATCTCTGGCTGACTGCTGCCCTCTTCTGGAGGTGTCTGATATGTTACTGATGGGCAACAAGCCTGACCCTCTGTGCGTCTTCACCTACGTACAGGCGCTCTGCCATCACCTCTCAAAGATCGAGAAGGAGAGGAGGGAGAAGGACACGAGCAGAGAAGAAGAGCGAGCGGCCGGCGGAGAGAGGGATGAGAGTCCACTAAACCAGGAGGAAAACGGATCAGACTCTGGCATGAAGACAGATCAGAACGAGAACGTTATAAACGCTGAGGACGAGAAACTCAATGAGTGAATGCGACCAGAATGACCTGCTCTCGGGAATGAGTGGTGTACATCAGTGTGCGGTTCTTCGTTCAGCCATTTTGTGTTCGTTTATGATTTCTTTGGCTGTTTAGTTTTATTAAGTGTGGTTTGACTCTTCAGATTCGGACTCATTGTGTCTATGATTCAGAATTCAGAAATATGACATGCTGTATGCAAACACTTCAGTTCAGTTTACTTATAAAGAGTAAACGTAAAGATTGAAGTTTAATAAGAAATGAGTAACTCTCCGGGTTAAGGTTTAATACTTCAATTTCACTTAATATACTTCATAAATAACATGAATTTAAACGTTCATTTTAAGTGATGGAGGCTTTAAAAACTACGTGCAATCAGTTTCCAACACTAGTCCAACAGGCGTTTTAAATGATCAACACTTTATTTTTGTAATAGACAGTTTAAACACATCTCAACAATAAAACTATGCGTCTAAAGCATCTGTCCATGTTCTTAAGACCCGACTAAAACTACAGCATTAATAACTGGACCAGTAAGAGTAAGGGAATAAACACTTCTTTGCAGTCTGCTCCATTTCCTTACAAAAACAAGTACACTTCAAGTACATTGTAAGCATACTTTATGTAGTAAGTATACTAATATCAATGCACTAGAATTATACTTGTAAGTAATACTGCTTGGGACTAAATTGGCCCACTTTTTAGTGTATACATTTTGTAAGAGTTTAACAGTTTGAGTACACAAAAAACGTTTGAGTTTGTTTGTACTACACTCTAAAAAAAAAAAGGTTCTATATGGCACAAAAAATGGTTCTTCGTCGTAATCATAGAGGAACCAATTTTGCTATATGTTCTGTATATGGAAGCGGTGCTATATAGCACCATAGTTAGCGGTGCTATATAGCACCTTAGTCAAAGAACCACTGAAGAACCTCTGAAGAACCACTGAAGAACCACTGAAGAACCACTGAAGAACCTCTGAAGAACCACTGAAGAACCACTGAAGAACCTCTGAAGAACCTCTGAAGAACCACTGAAGAACCTCTGAAGAACCTCTGAAGAACCACTGAAGAACCACTGAAGAACCACTGAAGAACCTCTGAAGAACCTCTGAAGAACCACTGAAGAACCTCTGAAGAACCACTGAAGAACCACTGAAGAACCTCTGAAGAACCACTGAAGAACCACTGAAGAACCTCTGAAGAACCCCTGAAGAACCACTGAAGAACCACTGAAGAACCTCTGAAGAACCACTGAAGAACCACTGAAGAACCTCTGAAGAACCACTGAAGAACCTCTGAAGAACCACTGAAGAACCTCTGAAGAACCACTGAAGAACCGCTGAAGCACCAAAATTGGTGCTATATAGCAATTAAAAAGGTTCCCCTATGATTACGAGCCAAGAACCATTTTTGGTGCCATATAGAACCTTTTTTTTTTAGAGTGTACTACAAGTGAACTTAAAGGCATACTTATAGTTTACTAGTCAAATACTTTTAGTTTATGAAAGTACACTTTGAAGTATACTCTCAGTAAACTCCTCGTTTTATATACTGCACATATACTTGTAAGTAAGTGAACATAACATACTTAAAGTGCAAAAGTAATATATAAATAGTAAGCTATAGGTATACTACTATTCTTTTCTACACCTGAAATATACCTTTAACTGTACTTTAAGTAGATTTGAAGTAAATTACACTCCCAGTGGACTAGCCTACACAACTCTTCACATGCTCAGAATTAGGAACTGTTTTCTTTATGAATCAATATTTTCAAACAATGTAAGTTTATAAGACAGTATGTAAAACTATGTGAACAAGTATTTAATAGGCTACTCAATCAAACAAGCCAAGTGTACTTAGAATTATACTTTTAACTATATCTCGATCAAAAGATTAAGTTCAAGTATACTTAGACCTTTCTGTCAGTATAAGTCAAGGATCCTTAAGTGCAATGTTAAGTATATTTCTGAGAAGTACATAAAAAGTAGACTAATAGCACACTTGAGTAAATGTCTTTTTTGTAAGGGGTGTATACTGAGAATGTCACGAATCTGCATTCTGCGTACTTCAGGAGTAGTATCATTCTGAACACAGTTAATTAGGCTTTTTACGGCAGGGTTTAATAACTTATTAAGTTAGAAGTTAGAAGGGATCCCACTCGTCCTGGAAAACCGATGATACATTTTCCAGTCCTGGAAATTAGAGACAATGTCAAATGTCCTGGAAAAACTTCTTCTTGTCCTGAAAAATTATTTTAAAAAAGTTTATCACTGGCCCAAAATGATTAGCATTGGTTGCAGAAACATTTGATCTCACATTTCTAAAAAATGTTCTAGCATTTGTGAGTTTACGTAATTGGGATTTAAGTGAGATATAAACTAAAGTCCAATTCTGAAAAAAACTTTTTGTGAGAAAAATCGCAATTGCGAGAGAAAATTCAGAATAGAGAGATAAAAAGTCGCAATTACCTTTTTTATTTTTTATTCTGTGGCGGAAACAAGGTTCCATAGTCATAATATATGATTAAGAGCTATGAAAACTGATTTATAGTTAAGTCATGGCAATAAACTGTACGCCTGCTAAAGACTTAGAGAGCAATATATTACTTCAGGGCGTGATCCCTTTTATTCTCACTGTAGTACAATTGAAAATGTCCTGGAAAATGATTGCTGAAAAAGAGTGGGAACCCTGGATGCGCTCTCAAACAACAACAACAAAAAAGGTACAAGTGCACAATTTTACCTTTTGAGGTATAAGTGGCAGTTCCCTTAAGGGTACATTTTTGTCCCTGTAAGTCAGAGGTCGGCAAGTTCAGTCCTAGAGAGCTTAGCTCCAGAGTTGTCCTGAGATGTCCTGCAGAGTTTAGCTCCAACCCTCTAGAATGTATTTACAAATCAAAAGTATTGTTCGTGAATATTATTTAGTCTGTGATGAGTTTAGTCAAACATTTTTCTCCATGACTATTTTTGTTTATGGCTTCTTTTGATTTGAACAGAATATATGTTTTGTTAACACTGTAACAAAAACCACAAACTCACATAAAAAGCCAAGAGTCAAACTGCCCAACTGAAGGAAACACTGATCTCCATAATGGCGACCAAACATGTTCAATAAAACATCAATATCTAAAACTCTGTTAATTCTCAAAAAGAGCTTCTTTAGATGCCTTTCAGGGTTGAAGCTAAACTCTGCAGGACAGCGACTCACCAGGACCAAACTTGCCCTGCTCTAAGTAGAGGAGAACAATGGTATAACTGTACCCTAATGTGGCGTTCACACCGGACGCGATTCGCGCGAAGGTGGACACTTGAACATTTTGAGTTTACTCGCTTCATTCGCGCGTGAAATCCGCGTGTGACAACTACACAACAGACGCAAATTCGCGTCATGGGAGGGGCTTCTATATGAGCCTATATGAGCCAGCTCGTCTCGGTCACTTGACGTCTTTTTTGTAAAAAATACTACTATTAATGTGTGACAAAACGTAGTTTAAAGACTTTTTCAGGCGATAATATAGTTGTTTAAAGCTCAAATCTGTGGTTAATTTATAAAAAGAGCCTATTTGAGCATTTTATCTGGCGTTTTCGGAGTTGTGAGATCCAGGCGATCAGTGGCATTCCGCGCTCGTTTACCCGGCGAGACCCGCCTTTCCTCGGCTAGTCCTTCTCACATTTGCCGCATTGATTCGCGCATTCAAAACGCTCAATTCGCGTCATTCGCGCCGCCTCAATCGCGCGAATCGCTCGAATCTCGCCGCCTCATTCGCGCGAATCGCGCCGCAGAATGCCATTTGGCGTCTCTGCATTGACTTAACATGTAAATCACTCGCGCGAATCGCGTCCGGTGTGAACGCACCTTAAGGACCATTTGTGTACCTTTACAGTTAAATGTTTTGTTCCTCAAGGAACAAAATTGTACCTCTACTGTACCTTTTTTTCGGAGAGTGTGGGTCTACCACTTGATATAAAGTCAACTTACAAATGGGCTGCAAAAAATTATTTAGCAATAAAGACAAAAACTTGGAAATAATATGTGGCAACTAACTAATTCAGAAAGTCTGAAAGAGTCCAATCGTCCACAACAACCCTAAAGAACTGACAGATGGTCTAATCTCTGTTTCACAGAGTGACTTCCACTGCAAACTCTGTCAGCAGTTTTTGTTTTGATGGCTTCGGAACATGAAACCCATCGGGCGAAGCTGTAAATCACAGCGGTGTAGACCTTGACGTGTGTTTAGGCTGGAGTGAGCGAGGGGAAGGTAAAGAATGAAGAGAGGAAAATGATTACACAAGGTGCAAATGCTGTTCAACCTTGATGAATTTAAGGCCGTTGACACAGTGAAGTAAATGACTCCGTTTCGTCCACATGTTCCAGTCAGTTGGTGCTATATATACGCACAGGAATCTCTCTCAGAGTATCGCATTTCCCTGGCATGAACGTGCTGGAGTGATCTGATGAGGTCCCAGCAGACGCCAGCTCTACCAGGGCACGCAAACACACACGGGAGCGCATGAGGAGACTCGTGAATCTGGGCTTAAAAGTTCTGGAGTGTTTGGTGTTCAACGGCCAACATCGATTGATCGCCTCAAGACATCATGCAATACGTCCGTTGTTGGATGCGTTAATCATTGCTCAATTGGATTTCCTGGGACGATTGGGGAACAGTCAACCATCAATATAAGTTTGCCATGGATTCCACCGATCCAGAGTCCTCCAATTACAATGATTCAGACAACTTCACTTCCAACATGTCGCCCTCATCGACGTCCCGTAAGACCACGCACTACCGTGACCATGGAGGTCTCAGTTACGGTGTGGGAGTCGTGTGGACGCATCTCCGACCCTTCATTCCCTTCTTCCTGATCTCCAGCCTGGTGGTGGTCCTGATCTACCTGCTGCAAAGCATTGTGTACGGAGGGCCCTTCACCGACCCCCTGTTCTTCAGCAAGTTCGACAAGCGCTGGCCCCCGCCCGACCAGCAGCCGACCGCCTCAGAGTCCGAACGCGGATCATCCGGGATCCTTTAAACCTGAGAGCCCTTAAACCGCCCACCAATAAACCCCTGAGAACTCAAGAGATGAGGATTCATCAGACCTGAATGAGTAAAGGAGGGCAAAGAATCAAAGCAAAGGCTCCATTGGAATAAATAGACGAGGACTGGGTCATTTGGCTAAGACTGGGTTCATCTTTACTCATAGTCAAAATTCATAGTTTTCACGCGACGTCACGCATTGACCGCCAGTCATGTTCACCAGGTTTGTACTTATTAATGTAGTGATATTAAAAGACCAAATTCAATATACACCTCATTGATGATGAATACTGTGTACAGGCAAGCAGATGAACATCGTTAAGCGTCAATCGAAAACCATTATAAAGAAAACACACTGCGTTCATATTCTGGGCTCTTCTGCTCCACTGTGTCTATAGTATATAGAATTTGATCTTTTAATATCACTGTTTTAGTACATTACAGCACTTTAAGGGTGGGTTGCATGAATAAGGATTAAGCATCTGCAGTCGGGTTTACGTTACTCGATTTAAAATAAAACCCATATCAACAAATCCTTGACTAGTGTTAAACTTTATTAATTTAATCCCTATTGAGGCCTAAGTGTTTTTCACGTTGAGCATTTAGATTCACGGTAAAACCGAATTAATTGGCAAAACTTAAAAAATCGGAGGTAATCAGTAACATTCGATTTTTTACGTTAATAAATGTAAAGTTTAAGTAAGCAGAACTTGCAGATTTATATTTTTGTATATCCTTGAAATATTTGAGTAAGCTAATTTGTACATTTAACTTAAAATGATCATGTAATATTAAATGTTTAGTAGTGGAAATTCAATAAATGTCACCTTGCTAATTGGGGACGCAATGTTTTGGTAGCATTAGCATAGCATTAGCTGAATGAGGACAGCAATATAAAACACATTTAACATAAATCCGTTCTCAACTAAGCTCACGCGCCATTCGTCACATGAGAACCCAACAAAACATTAAACACTACTAAATCTCCACTTTAACATTAATCTTATACCAAAAACATAATATAACACTTCATTTTGCCATTTTCTGTCCCTTTTGAGTGCCGTGGCAAAGCATGCTGGGAAATGGAAATCCCAGCCCAGTTTCAGTTCAATTTAAGTTTGTCCAAATGAAAAGAGACAAGTTCATACAACTCAAAACAATGCAACCGTTCTGATACTTCAGATGTGTGAGTTTTGAGAACTCAAAAGAAAGGGGAAGTTCTAAATACTCATGAAAGTTCATTTGATTGAACTCGTTTGAGTCGGCTCTACTCAAACCTGTCCATTATTTTGACCGTTATCTTATTCACATATTTTTGTTTTTAAGATGGAAATTCGACATGTTTGCGCTGCAGTTCTGTGGCAGTTGTGCCCTCTCCGCGACAGTCATGTGACTGAAACTATGAATAACCCCTGACCTGTGTTACACTTGACACTTCCTCCAAAACTGCTGGACTGACTGGCGGTCAGTTACAAACCACTGGTATTATTTAACACATGTGTGGGTTTTATTATATAGTGCATCATACATGTTTCATGTTCTAGTCCTAGTTTGATGTGTATTTCTCACATTGACCCCACAGCTGCAGTTCCTCTTTTAAATGGACGGTCAATTCTGCACTGAAGTAGTACATTTTATGTCACAGTGAACTTATTTAAATTCAGAATTAATTCAAATGTGTGTTTGCGTACCGGCTGTTATAATTTATAAGCCATGTTTGGACTTGTATGTTGTTCAATGTCCCTGTCTGTGATTTTAATAATGGGATTTCAACATGACCGTCCAGTGGTGTGTCTTTTCTCCTATTTTCTGGATTATTTATTAACTATTATAATACAGTGGATTTATAGAAACTTTGACCATGACACTTTTAAGGAGGCGTACATGTAACAAGGACAAAATACAGTAATAAGTGTAAATGATGCACAGTTGGGTGATCGCTTCTATCTCTGTAGACCAGATGAAGTAAAGGTGTAGTGATGCATAGCTCAACCTGACCTACACGAGTTCACACTGACATGTGGTCGAACTGAAATAAACGTAATTATCATAATAGTTATTGTTCTTGGTGTGAATGGGCTTTAAGAGTGTTGCCAAGCTACTGGGCGTGCATTGACCTTTGGCTTTTGGGCATTTTACAGTGCCTTTCAACTCTCTCTGTTCGTGGGCATCTAAAATAAACCAATAACACAAATGAAACAATACAAAAATGCATTAAAATATTAATATGTATTAAGTTTAGCATGCTAAAAGATATTAAGATGCTAAAATTACCCTGAATGATGAAACTTCTACTTCAGATTATAATCATATTTTCTTGATTTTGCAAGAAATTAATATCACAGATAAAATGCACATATTTGTATAATAATAATAATAATAATAATATATTTTATAATAAATCCTTAGACCTTTATAATGATTGTTAGTCTTAGTTACAGGTAACCCTGCAGTTTTTTGTCAAATAAGTTCTCTGTAAAATAATAAACTATTAGTATTATTATTATTATCTTGTTATATTTATTGTTAAATACTTTTAATTTTCAATAATGAAAATGTTAATAGTAATATTTCTAATTTCGTTCAATATTTTTATTTAGCAATAATAATAATCATAATAATTATTATTAGTCATATTAATATACAAGTACAAAATCTTATATATACACACGCTTTTCACTTGAAAGTTGTAAATTGCAATTTTGACTCGAATAATCGCAATTAGATATTTTCCCCAAATCGTGCAGTCCTAATACAAAGTATGACAATCAAGGTGCAGATTATGTGCCTTATTTAATGAAAAAAGAATTTAATATGAGTTTGAAAATCATTTTTCTTGACCTTTATAGCCAGCCTACTGAAGGCAACAATGGATAAGCAAATTCACCAAAAAACAAACAAGTGCTTTCTGTTATTATATAGATATATGTATATAGTTTCAGTCACTCAGCATGTATTTGAATCATGGTAAAATGGTGTAAGATTTAGGAATGTGCTGAATAAATCAGAGAGACTCCGCCCACACGCCCTTCTGATTGGCTGTGACGTTTGATTGATTCTGTTTTGAATGGTTGCCGCTGGAAATCGCATCGCGTTTAGTCAGGACACGGTGTTCTGCTGTTTAAATGTGCTTTTCATCGCTGAAATGTCTGCAGAAGGCCAGCTCAAGCAACACAACACTACCACCAGCCTCATGAGCGGCTTATTTCCGCTGTTTATCTGAATACCGCGGTATGAAAACCGCCATGAACGCGGACCCTGCGGTCTACAGATAAAGCCTTCAAATAGTGGATTATTGAGCTGTTTACACTGTCATATACAATCACAGAGTCTGCACAGCGACAGGACATCAACATGAGCACAGAAACCTTACCTTACACAACACTTACGCTCAGGAGTAGACACAATATGACGTCACACTCTGCGCGTATGTTTAAAAGACACAATTCAACAAATAACGTTTTTTTTATTTTTAATAAAACACTAAAAAGTGTTATTAGGCCTACTAAATGCTAAAAATTTATAAATGTAAATGAATCAAAATGTGCGTTTTCAATCCTGTGTAAACTCGTTCGTCTCTAGGGAGGGTTCTCAGCGTCATGTCCATCTCTTTCCCGCTCTGTCTTCTCTCTCCTTCACACAGGTCAGTGGGATTTACGCCCTCTGTCCAGCAGGGGACGCTCCCGGTCACATGATCTCGGATGAGCGGGACATTAAACACACACACATCACCTCAGGGATCATTTGGTCGAGCTGAACTGGTGAAGTCCATCATGGCGATCAGACCATTAAAGAAAAGAAACCTTACAGTGTTTCTCAGAAACACACAACACAACAATCAAAGGAAGGGTTACGGGTTTGGCTGCTCAACTACTGTCTTCTTTTCTTTAGATATAACGCGGAAACTAATCAACAATGAACTCTTTATGTGTCGGTGGAGACATATAGACATCAGAAACACTAAATCACAACTGTGGGTCTATATGTTCCAGCTAATAGTTCCCATTAGGTTATTTAAACTGTTATTTCTCTAAACGTTCAAAATGTCCATTTGAAAAACAATAATAATAATTACTGCGTATGCCAATGTTAATGGAACATTCAATTTGATCCATTTGGAAAAATTATAGGAATGTTTTTGTAATGTTCTGAAATAAGTCACATTTAACAAAACAAAAAATGTCTAAAAAACGTCAAAAAAAGGTTGCATGAGTGATATATAATGTTTTTTGTGCCAGATAACTTTGAACGAATGTTCTATTAACGTTACTGACACAACGTCCTGAGAACGTTCCCTGTTAGCTGGTCTAGAGTCAGTGTTAGCTTGCTTTACTACTGCTTGAAAAACACTTGTACACGCTTGCTGTGCAGTGTATCTTTGAGCTTCTTGACTTTAAACACTATGAATATAAGGGAGTGTGTAGCAGAACCTCAAAGGTTTTCTGGGTAACTGGGGTTTAATCAGCCCAGAACTGCACAGACATTACAACCAAAAATGGACATCAAAATAGATAAAGCCTATATGTTTTCAGCATTACATTACATTTATGCATTCTGCAGATGCTTTTATCCTAAGCAACTTAGTATATATATGAGTTCATGCTTTCCCTGGGAAGCGAGCCCATTATTTTACTGTAAGAACTTGCACTGATGTATAATGCCATTTACTGTTTACTAGCTTTCAGACTCACAGGTTTCCAGGACAGAGATGTTCTGACAGTGTGTCTGGGCGAGTGGGTGATTTACACTGATTGGACAGCGTCTTATGATGTAACAGATGGACTTGATGTGATCCATCAGTTTTCTCTGAGCTCTCTGTAATGAGATGAATCCACAATGCTGTATTTCCTTTGGGTCGGTTCTCCTGTGGAATCGTGCCGTTTATATATGTTGAACACAAAATAATCAAGGCCCAATATTCAGTTGAAATGATAGAAATGTAACGATTCTTAATAAATGAGGACATGGCAAAAAGGTCAAACCAAATTAGATGCTGCAAAATTCATCAGCACTTTAAAAAATAAACCCATTTACACTCTAAAAAAAAAGGTTCTATATGGCACCAAAAATGGTTCTTCGTCGTAATCATAGGGGAACCATTTTTGGTGCTATATAGCACCATATCTTAACATGTTCTGTATATGGTATGAAGAACCGCTGAAGAACCACTGAAGCACCAAAATTGGTGCTATATAGCACTTAAAAAGGTTCCCCTATGATTACGAGCCTAGAACCATTTTTGGTGCCATACAGAACCTTTTTTTTTTTAGAGTGTAGTTATGATAATGTGACAGCTATGATTTCCATCTTTACAAATGATGAGATTAATATTTCACCCACCTTTGATGAAAGTGACAAAAGAAGAAGGGGAAAAAAGCTTTTGATATATTTCATTTATCATCAAAGAACCTTTATTTTAATTTTATTAGGGTTGTGGGAAAAAATAATAATATTCACACTGTGCTTATGTTTATTTTAAGGTTGTTTGTAATAAATACATGAGAAATACATATTTCAGAGTTTGTGTATATATACATACAGTCAAAATAAAAATGACACCAGATATAATATTTCTCTTTAAAAAAAAGGTGCTATATGGCACTAAAAGTGGACATTTGGCTCGTAATCAGAAGGGAACCACTGTTTAGTGTGTTAAGTGCTGTATAGCACCAAATCTTGGTTCTTCAGCGGTTCTTTACAAGCCAAAGAACCACTCTTGGTGCTTTTTAAATGCGATATGACACCTCTTATGGGTTCTAGCACCATTTGACAAGAGTTAGCACCTTTAAAGATATGCTGTTATATAGCACCAAAATGGGTTCCCCTGTGATTACAAGCCAAGAACCACGTTTAGTGCCATATAGCAGCGTTTTTTTAGAGTGTATAGTTCATTTCTGTAAGCGAAGATAGCAAAATAAAGTAAACTGTGACATATTTTTTATCAATAGTAAAAAAAGTGGGACAAAAAGATTCCTTCACCTTGAGCTGAGCATGTTTTGTTCTTTAATTGCTAATATTTGACACCACAGACTGAACTAAATGAAGCTTTGGTTGAGCTAACTGGTATAATCTAAACGTGTTCTTAAACAGCTGATTGGTTGATTGTAATCCATCTCTTTCTATCAAAGTTATCCGACATTATCCAGATGAATGTGTTCAGGTTAACTCTTGAGTTCTTGTCATATTTTATTGCCGTTTTCTAAACTATAGCGATAATGCGAGAAGGTGTTTAAATACATTTAGGTTTGACTGTATATAATTATTAGCCTATATAAGTACATTATTTTAGCCGTAATAGTAAAGAGTATAGGCACAAAGCGCCTATTATTCATACAAATGCAATAAAATAAAGCAGCCGACCACCGCAGCATTGACCTTCACAACTCAAAATGGCGATGCTTGTCAATTAAACGAAAGGCTCCTCACGACACGCAGTCGGCTCATCTTCATATAGCCTATAATATCAAGCGATTTTTCTCTTTGTAAAACTGTGTTTTATGTACAATTGCAGTTAACCTCGAAACGTGTACAAACTAAATAAAGGATGTTTCTGTGAAGCATCTCCTGCTGTCTCCGACACGCCCATGTTTGCTTCTGTGCTCATGAATGCATGAAGATACACAACACACTGGGTGAGGAGGAGGATTTCTGCAGGAACCCGTAGTGCTTAGACAATAAAACGCTATAATGTTCTCAGATGCATCCCTGCATGATCGTGCGCTTAATGAACGCTTCACCGGCTGGGTTTGGGCAAGTTCAGTCGATAAGCAAACTCATCTTTATTTCCTGTCGAGTAAGATTCTCATGACCAGTCAAGACTTTAAAATAAAAAGCATTTTAGTATTTTTATTTTAGTGTGCCTCCTCTTGAGGATCAGGAAGGAAAGATGTGCGATAAGTGCTCTTGACACACAGAGGGCGCTCTCTTCATTACATCACCGGCAAATGTGCAACATAATTAATTTATGTACAATATTTGATCACAGCATATTTTTAAATCATCTTGTATACAGTCACGCTAAATGTATATTGTTAAGCTGATCGACAAGAGAGGGTCGAATAATGATGAAATTGTTTCTGCGTCAGTTGAAAAATAGGCAATGTAAGCGATGCACAATCTAATTATTTCTTTGCAAAACCTAATTAGGCATTAAAAAAGGTTAACGCCAGCGCCTGAAACCGTTTTTGTTTAATAATCCCATTACTGACGGCTCATCATGTATAAAATGGCGCAGAAGGACACAAACTTTCCACTTGTTAAAGTGAATCTCCCAGAAAAAGACAAGCCAAACTCCACAGTTAGGATCTGACAGGACAGCAGGGAAAGCATCGCGGCTCTGTGAGTAGCGCACGGGTTTATTCTCCAGATCAAATCCTCTTGTTTGTGTAGTGCAATCTGTTGGATATTTTGTGCAATGCTGAATGTTTTGCAGTGTTTTCTCCTCTGAGATCAGCCTACGTGTCGGAGCAGCTGCAAACAGCGCTTATTCTCAGAGGAATCGCGCTCTTTAACGGCAGCTCATTTTCATAAAGAGCGAATAGATATCTTGCAGCGAGTGGTGCAAAATGTAGGAGAAAAACCAGAACATATCAGTCAGATTTCAGTGTAACGCTTCACTTGGAATTGAAATGCACAAAACATTTTTAGCGCTGTTTATATGAGCTATTTCGTTTTTTTTTTTTTTTAACGAACCATATATTTCCTCAAGTGAACATTTGAACTTGGAAAATATATTCCCAGTTTATCTCAAGTCCATGCAGTTTTGATAGATAGATAAATAAATAAAGTTCGCAGTTTAGCCTCTGGAAGAAAAAAAGGCGACTAAAAAAGGCGCATTTTCACAAAACCGGAGAAATTACCAGGGAAACCCTTTCACTTTTCCACCCTTAACCTTTCCCTATTTCGAAACGGATCCATCACATCGGCCGATGGGCTGCATAGAAACCAGATCTGAACAAAAGAGCCGGACTGACAGCTCCGAGTCAAAGCCTGAGCCCGAGAATCAAAGCGTCGCGATTAAAGGAATTCGCGTGTTATCGGACTGTATTCTCCCCGCAGCTGTGTGTCGAACACGGGATAGAGGGATTAAACAAACAGCAGAGAAACCTGATTCTGGACAAGCGAGGCCAAAAGGACAAAAGAGAAAAAAGCCTCTAATGTCAAATTATTGATCAAGCGAAACATCGCACGACTACACAAATATGAGCGCGCGCGGTTAACACGGGGATATGTCTTTAAAAGATTGAAATATGCATGCTTTATTATTATTCCTAAGACAAATGAATTACACTCACAATTGTTTTTGGAATTTATAAAGGTCAATCGCGCGTTTTTCAACCTTCTAAAACATTTACGGACTTCTTATATTTTTGTAGATTCGGCTAAATTAGCGGGGAAATTATTCGAATGGCTTCGACCATTTGAACCGAAATAGAAGTAAACACACACAGTGGATGAGTGTGACTTGAGCTGAAGGGATCATGACTGTCAGCGCAAATTGCCGAGGCGTTTCGCAGATTTCAGGATGACCCGATCTATTGTCCCCGCAGTGATCTCTGACGGGCGTGGAATAATGCTTGGCATCCATAACATATCCACACAACAAAATAAAATGAATAAAAGTAGCTAATAGCCTACATGAGATGTGGTTCATTCTGAAGTTAAAACGAAAATGTATTTTATTTCGCCGAACAGACATTCCATATGCACCCTATAATTATTGTCCTCCTTATATATATATATATATATATATATATATATATAGTGTAAAAAGTTGCTGTCTTAAATTTTCAAGTACAATCAACTTGGATGTTTCAGTCATTTCAACTTAAATGACGTTAAAAAAACATTGTATAAAAAGTTGAAAATTGCTTGGCTTATTTTGATGAGTTAAAGCAATGTAACGTATTAATCATATCATGTTTGCAGTGTATATGTGTGTTATGACAAAAATGCATACACTTTAATCAATAGTGTCTCTGATAACGTTATAAATTGTCTGATTTCGTTTGATAAAGCACTAAACACCGCACATCTAAACAACAGCACAACATGAACAAATACCCGCTGGTCCAGTGGTGAAGCGTTACAGGAAACACTCCTGAAAGCGGAGAATGCGCAAAAAACCAGCAGAAATGAAAACATGACAAAGATGGCAGTTTCACGAGAGATCCAGCAAGCGTGTTCATTATTCAGATATTGCTAATGATTCTCCATGAACCGTTTAACGTAATGTGTTCACATTTGGGATAATCTTCGTCTTTTATGAGGCGTTTTCCAAAGCGAAATACAGACATCAAATTAAAAATGAGTTATTGACAGGTTGAGGCCGAGGTCTGCACACAAAGAGCGCTTTTATAACTGCCCCGTGGAGAATTTAATGTCAAGAGGACCATAACAGTATCGTTATTAACTATCAGCTACAATCTCGCCACGACTTAATCAAACACAAGCAGCTCGAGTGGGAGTACGGTGTAATAATGCCTTTAAAATATGACGAAATTATTTCCCGTCATTGCAGAAAACAAATTGAACATTTATTGCATATATATTAAAAATTATAGGCTGGTGCTTGGAGCTCGTGTCTCTTTTATTGAGGCGCTCCTAAAGGTGAATCCTCTGAGGAAACATTTTTTCCCTGTCTTGTTAGTCCCGCTGGAGAATGTTGCGAAATTGCGTCGAATCTGCTAAATTGATTCAGAAACCTCGCCCTTTTTAATGAGCTGACAAGTGCGTTAAACTGGGCTACTTTTGCTTTTGTTCGTGACCCTAAAATAATGAAACCAGGACTGCTAGTCCCGTTTACTTGGCCCGCATGCGGTGCAATCCGAGAATTAAGAAGAAAAGAAACCTCTCATACTTATGATTGGTTTCCTAAACATAACGCTCGCGGAGCTACAATGCGAGCTTTGTGGAGTAGTTCTGGAAATAGCGTCGGCATGGCGAAGAGAGGCCTGCTCTTTGTCTCTGATGCCAGATGAATGCTCGGTGTCACACACATGATTGGTTTGCGCTATTAAATTGTCAAAAAGAACGGATTTCCCTAATAATGGTTTTTATGAAGAGTTATGGAATGTGGCGTTTCTGGGGACTAACAAGGGTTAGGAGGGAGGGGCAGTGCCCAAGGTCACGCAGAGTTTCATCACTGATCATGCTTTGACCTCACTGTGTGGTCAGAGATCCGGCTCAGGTGAGGATTCAGCCGAGCATTGCGGGTATGTCGGCACACCTGTTTACCCGCAGCCTACAGGCCTAGCGTTGCGCACATGTGCACGAAACCCCGCGATGCTCAAACCTTATATTTCCAGCGTTTAGTGTTAAACGTTAACAGCTCTGATCAATCCATTCTTTCTCTGTTGACTTGAACACTCGGCCCTATTGTGTGCATTGTGCTGCTGACCCCAGTTGAAGATTTATGTATTTTTGATATTAAATTCCGCCTGTCATTAACACTGCTCTCTTGTTGACTTTTCTTGACCCATCGACCCGTTCCCCAAACTTTCCCATCTTTACCGCGGGACCCTCCTCCTCCTCTTGTCCTCCTCTAGCTGCCGTCGCCCGTTCGTGGCATGCGCTGTTTGCTCTGTTCTTGAACTTCAGTGCATTACACAGGCCTCCTGTACTTTGAACTCCAGATCTTCCCCTGAGTAAATGCCTTGTCCTACAAGTCTCCCCCTGGCTGCCCAGCTTGCTAATTAGTTAAACAAACTCGCCCGCTAATGATTCCCTGGGCCGGCCGGGCTGGAGTCGTTTTGTTCGGCTCGGCTTCCGCTGGCGAGGGTCTTTGCTTGTCCTGTTAGAGGCTTGGCCTCTCTGACCCAAACTAACGTCGGGTTGTTAAAGCTGCTGGACCGCCCTGTCCGAAGGTCCATCCCCCACCAGGCCAAAGGCCACAGGGCCGAGACAGGCTCGGATGCCCACCAGCTGTTAACGGTGACAGACACGACAAAGCGTCCAGCGCTCGAGAAACCGATATTATTTTACATCATCTGCTTTTTTTTATTTATTTTCTAGTTCCATAAAACGTGCATGTTGTTTGGTGTTTACCATGATTTGTCGTCGCCTCAGTACTAGGCATTAATATGGCATCATTGAGTTTCCTCTGCAGCGCTTTGCCGTTTGCCCGCGCCGTGTCTGCGCGCTCCGAGGAGGTCTGGACAGAAATGGATACTAATTGCGGGACTGTACCACTGCTGGCCTCGGGCGATCCCAGACCTGCTCGTCAGCGGGTAATTGACAAGGGCTTGTCTGTTTTTGAGAGCAGCTGCTCCTAAGCACTGGCACACAAACGCAATCTTGACACGGCCTCTATATTCGCCCGAAGGAGTCTGAGGAAAAACGCAGTTAAATAGAGGGAGATTTATTAAAACTCCCCTTGGGTGTCGCGATATTTCCGATGTTGCCCTCGCCTTATACCCTTGCTAATAATGGAGGGCGGTAGCTAATTTAGCAGGTGACATTTCTGCTGTCGTGCATGATGGGCAAACAAGCACGAAAAGTGTATGACCAAAAAAATAGTGCTGTCAAATCGATTAATCTGTGTATAATTATTATGTTTATATAATGCTGGGTTAAAAACAACTTGGGTTGAAAGTGGACCAGCTCAGCGATTGGGTTATGAAATGTTAAAAGGTTTTTATTTAACCCTACTATTGTTTAAAATAAAGATATGGCTGGTTTAAAATGAACCCAAAAATCAGGCACATAATCACTAGAGGCAACAATAATCAAAAGGTGAACATTTATTAATAAGCAATTGAATAAATGTTTATTGCTAATTATTATCCATTAAACTTATTAATAATATTAATTTATTAAATATATTAATACATGTTCATTTTAAGCAAGGAATACTGTCTTTTTTAAACAATAGTTGAGTTAAATAAAACTAGCCAGCAGGTTGGGCAAACATTTAACCCAACCGCTGGGCTAAAACAGCCCAATCACTGGGTTAAAACAGCCCAATCACTGGGTTAAAACAGCCCAACCGCTGGGTTAAAACAGCCCAACCGCTGGGTTAAAACAGCCCAATCACTGGGTTAAAACAGCCCAACCGCTGGGTTAAAACAGCCCAACCGCTGGGTTAAAACAGCCCAATCACTGGGTTAAAACAGCCCAACCGCTGGGTTAAAACAGCCCAACCGCTGGGTTAAAACAGCCCAATCACTGGGTTAAAACAGCCCAACCGCTGGGTTAAAACAGCCCAACCGCTGGGTTAAAACAGCCCAATCACTGGGTTAAAACAGCCCAACCGCTGGGTTAAAACAGCCCAACCGCTGGGTTAAAACAGCCCAATCACTGGGTTAAAACAGCCCAATCACTGGGTTAAAACAGCCCAACCGCTGGGTTAAAACAGCCCAACCGCTGGGTTAAAACAGCCCAATCACTGGGTTAAAACAGCCCAACCGCTGGGTTAAAACAGCCCAACCGCTGGGTTAAAACAGCCCAACCGCTGGGTTAAAACAGCCCAATCACTGGGTTAAAACAGCCCAACCGCTGGGTTAAAACAGCCCAACCGCTGGGTTAAAACAGCCCAATCACTGGGTTAAAACAGCCCAATCACTGGGTTAAAAACAACGCATTTGCTGAGTTTGTCCATTTTCAACCCAGCTCGGGTTGTTTTTAACCCAGCATTTTTCAGAGTGTACATAATAATCATACATATATTATACGTGGGAGAAATATGTGCATGCATATACTGTATATGTATTTATCATTTATATTGAATATAAATATTTTGTATTCTTTTTAAATATAAAAAGGTTTTCTTAAATACCCGATCTCACGCAATTCGTACATATTTTATGATTCGTATGAAACCTAAATTATAAGTAGGCCTATTTGACAAGTGGCCAAATTCACCGAATTTGTAGGAATTAGCCACCTAGCAAATATATACATGTGTGTGTTTGTTTATATATACATAATAATCATACACAGTACACATACACATATGTAAACACTAACTTTTATTTGGGATGCGATTAATCGCGATTCTCGATTTGACAGCACACACACACACACTATATATATATATATATATATATATATATATATATATATATATATATATATATATATATATATGAAACTCTACTGCAATGATCTTTATTTAAAGCAAATTCATCCACATAAAGCAACCCTAATGCCCAATACAATCGAATCATATCACCGTGATATTAATGCATGAAGGCGCATAACCCACTCTAGTGAGCTGAATGTTAAGCGCGGACTCTAAAGCAACACCCTGAAGTCCATCAGGCTGATAAAAAGGCCTTTCTTGAGATGTGAGCATATACTGCAGGGCAGTGTTGGAGCAGTCAGCAGACACTGAGCTGGTATTGTTTGCTTATAAACGGAGAGAGTTTCTGCAACTTTCCCACTGGCGGCCCGGATGAATGTAAAGAAATCCCTTTCTGTCCGCTTTTTACACTGAAATCGCGATTTTTTCGTGTATTCTCACGAAGCTCCCCCCTTATGTCACAGCAACAATGCCTGGAGTGAAGCACCCCGTAGGAGCTCCACAGTTGGGGATCTCTGGGATTGTTTTAGACATCTTTAGATTTCATCAATCAAAATGACTGCAGTTTTCCATAAAAATGCTGAATTTAGGACAAGGTCTGAGAGAGCTAGGTAGAAAATGCGCCGCTGTCTCGATCGATGATAAATGGCCATCCTTTGACTCAGTAAACAGAGAAATACGTGCTCGACTCGCTTGTCCTGCAGGTTTGATTTTTTTATGAATAAAAAGGCTTGACAGTGACATAGGAGCTCATTTGGATTACATTATTGTTTTTTAAGACTTCAAAATCATAGTATAGTTCTAAGTCTAATATTTGTTTTAATGTATTTCAAGAGAAAATAACACTTCCCCAGACTGAGGTCGTTGAAAAATGTAGATGATTATTAGGAACTATAGGCCTGAAAACTACTATACGAGTAAATCCGGACCGAATAGCGTCTGGATATTAACATGATGTGGAATATGTGGAATAATGAGACATGCTGCTTGATTGGCGCTCATTAAAACAGGGAATTATCGTCTTATCTTAATGTACCTGCTCATATTAGATCGTGTAATAATCCAGAAAGAGCAGAATGATCGGGAAACTCTAATGTAAATAAAGCCTTGATTTTAAAATGAAGATTAGATAGATAGATAGATAGATAGATAGATAGATGATAGATAGATAGATAGATAGATAGATAGATAGATAGATAGATAGATAGATAGATAGATAGATAGATAGATAGATAGATAGATAGATAGATAGATAGATAGATAGATAGATAGATAGATAGATAGATAGATAGATAGATAGATAGATAGATAGATAAAAGGCAATGTATTGTAAACATTAGTTTTTATTGCGCCATTTGCATGCAATGAATGGGCTAATCCAGTCCTTATTACTGTATTGATCATTAATACTTCTTGAGAAATAAAGCGTTGAGTAAAATCATTTGTCGTGAGAGAAAGGCATCTACGGTCTGAATTGACCTTGTCGACTTGAAGAATTGTTTAATTTTGTCTGTTGGTTGGAGTCGGGTGGGCACTGATGCTAATAGAGATCTAATTGATGGGTGAAGTGGCGTTTGTGCTCTTATTGCGCCCCGCGTCTGCTGTAGAAGAGAGCCGTAATCGCATTGCGCTATTCCTGCAGGAGACGCGCGCGCGCCCGCGGCCGGCGGGGAGATCGTTATTAAAAAAGTTAAGCGCGGAGAGAGAAGTTCCACATAGTGTTGAGGGGAGGGGGGGGGGGGGGGGGGGGCACTGTGTCATCGACAGAGCTGACGAGATATCATTCTCCATCCTGAAAATGTGCTTGTTATTTTAACGGAGAAAACCTTTCATTGGCTCACTGTAAAACACACAAATATATAAAAGCAATGGAGTGCATGTAAATTAACTGTAAAATATTTAATTCGTATAGCCTATATTTACATTTTTAAAGTATCCTTGTTACACTGTAAATACATTTACTGAGTAATAATAATTAACCACATAGGCCTAATTACTAAAGGGTTAGGGTTTGGCCGTATTTTGCTCAACACTTTATTCGACAGTGTCATTGTTGCATGTAGTTACCATATAATAACAGTAAATTATGCATAATTACATGCAACTAACCCTCAACCAAACCCTATAGTATTAATATTACTCAGGATTAAATATATATTACACTGTAACAATGACCCCTTAATATAAAGTGTAACCCACTTTATTTTAGTGTTACATGCAGGTACTGTAGTAATAACTAATCACATGCAACTAAACCTTCATCTTAACCCTACACTATAAAAAAATGCTGGGTTAAAAACAACCCAAGTTGGGTTGAAAATGGACTAACCCAGCGATTGGGTTGAGCAAACATTTAATCTAACCGCTGGGATAAAACAACCCAAATGCTGGGTTAGTCCATTTTCAACCCAACTTGGGTTGTTTTTAGAGTGTATAGTAGTTATTTAATATTACTCAGTAAATGTATAATTGCAGTGTAACAAAGACACCTTAAAATAAAATGTGACCGCATTTTGTGTGATTTAGTAATTACTCTAGTAACTACCAAAATAAAGAATTACCCAATTTAGTTTTTAATAACTGGCCTAATGGGGAAAAATGGGAAACCATGGCACATTTTTAGATTTCTTTAAAAATAAATAGCATTTAATTTCGTTATTTCGGCTTTTTAATGCTAGTGTTTTATTAGTTGAAGAAATGATTTTACCTTGATAATGCTTGTCTTCGTTATTATTATTATTATAAACTCAAAAGTTTCCAAAAGAGGTGATGCAGGAGAAAATCCCTTCAGTGATGAGTTCCTGAAAGCCCTTTTCTACTAGTGTTTTTATAATCCGAAGAACATTTCTATAAAATGAAAAGTAAAGGGTTTTCACTGAAGCACAGAGCTTTATGTTAAGAGTGAAGTTACTGTGCTAATGAGTGATCCCGTGGCCTTCCCTCATATTAGTGGCCATGCGATTTGAATATCTCAATTTGGTTAGTAATAAATGCCCTGCGCCATTCCTGCAACACCGTCACTCCTCACATTACAGTCCGTGTCGGGTTTCTCTACCAGCAATAATAAAGAACACCGTATAAAAGCAATTCAAATGGTTTTAAACCTAGCGACATTTTAGGCAGCTGATCAACAGGGTAGCATTAAAACATTTCTGATTATTTTTTCAAAGTCTTGGGAAATTAGAGTTCTATAGCAATAAATATTGCTCCTGCACCAAACAGCAGCGCGACTGGAAACGCGAGGATCTTCATTTCTCTAAATGTTTGTATTGCGAGACGCGTTTCAGAACAAATGCGCGATTGATTTGAGTGATCAGTCTCATAGTAAACATTCTCCCTGTCTCTCCTTTCTCCTATAGAGATGGCTGAAGCCTGTCTGTGCTCTGAGCTCGGATGATTGATGAGGGACGAGGGCAAGGCCGAGCACGCACTGCATAAAGACCCATACACGGCTCAATAGCGCCGGGCCGGAGCGGGACCGCGCGCGCTCAATAGACGCTGGCGCGGGGAGACCGAGGCCGCGGCGGAGAGGAAGGTGCTCTGTTGTCCCATAATCCAGTTAGCCATTGAGCCACCAGCCGTCTGCAGCCCGATAGAGAAGGCGAAGGATGGCCGAGGGGGGTTTGGAGAGAGAGCGCGCCCTGCTGAGAGAGCCTGAAAGAGCCACATAAAGCAGTCCCGCGTCAAAGAGAAGGTTGAACTAAAGGACTTTTATAAACGTTGGTTCTGAACTAACGCACAGATGAAGGTTATATATGAGTGTATATATAACTGCGCACGTTATATAAGTGCAACCCAACCTGTGGACCGATGATTATTCTCTCTAATAGGACTTTCCAGTTGTCATTGTTCTGCTGCAGAAATGTGCACTGAGCCATCAGGATCCATCATATGTGCTCTGCACACCATGTTCTCCACCTCATCATTTACAAACACAGCATCAGTCAAAAACACAATTAGTCGTCTCGAATCCCCTGCCAGGCCTGCCTTTCATCCGGCCAAGGCCAGAGACAAGGTATCCTGCGGAACGGCCTTGTTCCTGGAGGCCAGAGAGACAGAGAGAAGCGGAGGGATGAAGAGAGGCAGAGCGATGGAGAGGGGTGAAGCCCGGGAGCCTGCTGGGACTCTCAGCGGGTTTCTGGCTCTCCGAAGCTTTCGCTCTTGTTTGCGGTAGTTTGTTACCGTGCATTACCGAATGCTCACATTCACGCAAATATATGTACAGAGACATATGCATCAGAAGGATGAGTGGAGGACACAATCTGTTACATTTACGGTAAAAAAACGGGCAGAAATTTACCGTAAATAAATACGGTAGCAACATTTGAGGTTTTTATAGATTTCAGTTAAATTTACAGTAAAAAAACATGTTTCATTAACTGAATACTAATATCTGTGATGTACCTTTGATATATAAGACAACCACCAATCACAGCGGAGATGAGAGTCACATGATGAATCAACACTCTTATATAGAAGGTGCACAGTGTCATTCACATAAACACCATCATGATAACACACGTGACATTTAAATAATGCAATAAACATGAATTTAACAACATTAGACACAAAATAAAAGCCTAATGTTCGAACAGTTATTTGAACGAAAATACATCAAATGTGAAGTTTCACGCAGGGAATTCTGGGAATGTCAATTTATGGTTTTTAACTGTAAATTACACCATGACTTGTTCTTTTTCACTTCCACAAACTGTATTTTACTGTTAGATGGATTACAGTTATTCACCGTATACAGTACGGAAATTTGCAGTTAACCAATTTAGTCTTTTTCAAAAGTCTTTTACCGGTAAAATCACGATCATCTTCCATCGTGCATTATTGTTTTTTAAGCCGTGTATCTGAGGTTTTGGTTTTGTTAGATTGTTTAGTTGTTGATGAAGGACCTCGTTTGATGCATATGTGTTGGGGAAATATTTCTGCTATTTGTTTTATTTTACTACATCTAATTTTAACATCGCTTAGACCGCTATTGCAATAAATTATTTTTGAATCAAATATTCAACCTCTTGAAGACTTTTTCCCCCTCAATACTGTCAAAAGCCCAAAGGCAGGGCGGTTAGCAGGTTGAAGTGAGGCTGGTTGAGTGCGTCTCCATGTATTTGTGATTAGAGCAAGGGTGGGAAGCCATATTTGGAGCCACAGGATCTTGTTAATTCAATTCCAACTTGGGTTTTAATTGCTCAATTGAAGTCATAATTTAGCCGTAGGAATCCCTTTCACCTGTTCTCCGAGATTTGATTCTGTCATGGTTAGAGTTTCTTAAGCTGTCCGTTCGATTCATAGTGGGTTGGGGTTGATGCAGAAAATTGCACTGTTGCTATAGCATCCATCTCCAGCTTGATGCAATGTTTTATACACTATACAGCCAACATTTTTCAGCTAGTGCTAGAAATCGCTCTCACACACACACACACTTAAAAACAGACAATGTGCCGAAAAAATAAAGGTTCCAAAACCAAAGAACAGTTGAACATTTTAATAATCTAATGCACCTTTTGTCTAATGGAAAGATTCATCAATGCCAGTAAAGAACCTTTATTTTGAAGAGTGTGTGGATTGTAAAGTCCTCGAGCTGAAATGCTGTGAATAAAATAGCGTGCAATCTTAGTTTAAAGAATTGCACCTAATGATGTACAATATTCATATTAATAACTTGTCAATCGTACCAAAAACAACAAGTCATTTGATGCTAAAACCTGATTGCCCTTATTTTGGATATTCTGATAGCAGAAACCATTGGGAAAGAATGCATATATACTGGGAGAGCATCTTTGCCAGATATATCACTTCTGGGATATGAAACGCAAGACAGACGGGAAAGAGAGAGACGGAGAGAGAGAGAGAGAAGCCTCGGCTACATGTGGGAGTGTCCGCAAGCAAGAGAATAATCACAATGTAATCAAATTGCCCTGTTTGATAATGGACGGCGGGAAAACGAAGAGGAATTCCAGGCAAATTTGTGCAAATAAAAAAAGATTCCTCCTGACATGATGTGCCGGTGAGAGCCAGGATATAATGAGGTGTAATTTGTCTAAGAGCATCCTCCCCCCCGCTCACCTCCTCCCAGCCACCGTATTCTACTTAAGAATCAGAGTTCATTTCATGGACTGCCCATCATTCACTCTCTCTAGTCTGTCTCCCGCCAACGAGTTCGACTCGCCTCAAAGTACGTTCGAGTTCTTTCTGTGTGTGTGCTTTAAACCGAGGCTCATCCATTTCAGGTGGATGTTGCAACAGAGAGCAATAGATGGAGTTGTCTGGTGAAGTATGAGTTGTGCTGCTGGCGGGAATGATGATACAGTCAACATGTGTGTGTGTGTGTGTGTGTGCGCCTCGACCGTATATATTTCTGCAACATAAGCAGCCGCACTCAGTCTCTCTGCCGGTGAGATGACTCTTCCTCTCCTGAGGGGAGAATTACCACCAGCCAACGCTTCCCCCTTGCCCCATCCCTCACAGCTCCCATAAATTATTGGAGATTTTCATATTTCAGATTTCATCTACATTCATCTAGCGCAGCTGGGTGGCACTGGGCAGGGCTGATGGAGGAGGAGGGGGCAACAGGGCGTCAGAGAGGAGAGCTGAGCGTTTGGCAAGCTGGCTGTGGGGCCCCTGAGATGGCTCTAATTGAATTGCGAGGCCCTTGATTAGATTAGCCTAGCGGCAGCTTGCTGCCAATCTGAAGTATGGGTGCCTTCCATCCTACTTAACCCCTCTGGCCCACCCCACTACACACACACCCACAGCGGCCGACGCACACCGTGCCGAGCAGCCAGCCAGGCGGAGTGCCCCCTATACTTTTAGAGCATCAGAGTTGGGCGCTTTTGTGATTTTTCTTTCTCTTTGTCGCTCCTTGTAAAAGAGGCGATCTTTCACCGCCAGGTCCTTCTACTGGACCCCCCCCTCCAGAGTAACTACTGCTGGCCAGTCCAGTTACTCTAACTACAGTCAGTTAGTTTGTTTTTCAGTTAAGAGGGATTGTGTTTGTGTGTACATGTAGGCAACATTTACTATATAACAATAGACTATGGGAAATCCAGTAATCAAGTCAGCTTTTTAAAACGGCTTTGCAGAAAACCTTGTTTCTAATCTTATAAAATGTCTTAGTGCCTGATGAAAAAGTTTACATTCAGTGTTGGGGAAAGTTACTATTGAAAGTAATGCATTACAATATTGCTTACTGTTACTCTCAAAAAAGTAACTATATGCATTACTTTGTATGTAAAATAATGTGTTATGTTACTTTTGCGTTACATTTTCGGGTTGCCAGGTTTTCACAACAAAACCCGCCCAATCGCTACTCAAACTAGCCCAAAACAAGCCCAATCGCTACTCAAACTAGCCCAAAACAAGCCCAATCGCTACTCAAAACTGGCACAAAACAAGCCCAATCGCTACTCAAACTAGCCCAAAACAAGCCCAATCGCTACTCAAACTAGCCCAAAACAAGCCCAATCGCTACTCAAACTAGCCCAAAACAAGCCCAATCGCTACTCAAACTAGCCCAAAACAAGCCCAATCGCTACTCAAACTAGCCCAAAACAAGCCCAATCGCTACTCAAAACTGGCCCAAAACAAGCCCAATCGCTACTCAAACTATCCCAAAACAAGCCCAATCGCTACTCAAACTAGCCCATAACAAGCCTAATCGCTACTCAAACTAGCCCAAAACAAGCCCAATCGCTACTCAAACTAGCACAAAACAAGCCCAATCGCTACTCAAACTAGCCCAAAACAAGCCCAATCGCTACTCAAACTAGCCCAAAACAAGCCCAATCGCTACTCAAACTAGCCCAAAACAAGCCCAATCGCTACTCAAAACTGGCCCAAAACAAGCCCAATCGCTACTCAAACTATCCCAAAACAAGCCCAATCGCTACTCAAACTAGCCCATAACAAGCCTAATCGCTACTCAAACTAGCCCAAAACAAGCCCAATCGCTACTCAAACTAGCCCAAAACAAGCCCAATCGCTACTCAAACTAGCCCAAAACAAGCCCAATCGCTACTCAAACTAGCCCAAAACAAGCCCAATCGCTACTCAAACTAGCCCAAAACAAGCCCAATCGCTACTCAAACTAGCCCAAAACTAGCCCAATCGCGTTTTGGGGGCTAAATATCACATTATCGGGGTTGCTTCAATCCACAGACATGAAATATAGCCGGCAGAAACAGTGTTAAAGTAGCCCAATTCCGCTGGAAATTATCTCACCTAGTCTGGGGCTTGCTTTTCTTTTTTTTTATAATAAAAAAGTTATATTTTTTGGCAAATGTAAATGCCCTTTTACACCAGAAGTGAAATGAATAAGCCTCAGGCCCCGCTCAAACCTTTCACCTGTGCTGCCATTCCGGATCACAAAAGAAGAAAGTTCAACTCTTACTTCAGCAATAAAAACAAATGAAAGAAAGACAAATGTAATGTTTATCTAAAGTCGTTTTTGAACATGGTATGCTTGACTGGATCTTTGAAGGTCTGCAGCAAAGAAATGTGTTAATAAAGAGTTTGCATTTCATAGTTTTTATTCATTTTGATGAATACTCAATCTGTTTTTTGTGCAAGTGAGATGAGTAAAGGCTCACATTTAGTGTAGAACTACAATACCCATCATGTTCACACACAGCGCACACAACGCCTCTGCACTTGCCCATGATTCCTCTCAACAAATTTAAAAGAAATGCATTACTTTACTAGTTACTTGAAAAAAGTCATCTGATTACATAAATTGCGTTACTTGTAATGGGTTTCCCCCAACACTGGTGAAGCAATCAAGCAGTTGAGTGTGTTACACATAGTATACTGTATATCTGTCACAATTATTCAGTTGTGTTTGTTCTTACTTTTGTTTTCATGGACATTTAGTTTGTTTTCATTAGTCACATGTGTTCCTTTGTTTGAGTTTCCCGCCATCAGTTTCCATGGACACTAATCATCATCACCACTGTTCGTCATTTAGTTCATCACCTTGCGTATTTTAGTTCCTCACATTCTCGTTTTGTGTCAGCGTTTGTCTGTTACCTGTTGGATGTTTATTAAACTTAATTCTTGATCGTCATCCGTCTGTCTGCACCTTGCTAACAGAAGACTGGACCTATAGTATGGATTATGCAGCAAAGTGTGGAGCAATTGCCCAAAAGGGGGTCGTCTTGCCGTCACCTGGATCAGGGCCAACTATTACCACCCTGTAGACCTCCCAGACACATCAGGACTTGACTGGAGGGGGCCCTCATCAGAGCATCTGCCCCTGATCCAGGACACAGCCAGACCCAGAACCCAGGCCACCACCACCCTTGACCGAGGAGACTTCACGTGAGCCCCACGAAGACGGAAAGTGACCGCCCGCCGCAATGTGTGAGCCAAAGCCCGAAAAGGAAGGGACTGTGCCGACCATCACCCCGGAGCTCGTCTCCCTGAGTGTGTCTGACCAGGGGTGTGAGCCAGCAACTGCAGCAAAAGAGGGAATACTGGTGGACTTGGACACGGGGGATTGGCTGATGGATTTGGACATGGCCTCCCACCATATCCCAACCCGTATTAACTGTCTGTTCTGAAACATTGTTGTTTCAAGACAGCACTGAGACCGTTCCGTTAACCTGTTGTGAATTGGAATTACCTTCAGTGATCTTGTCAAGCTTACCTCTGTCATCATCACCTCAGAACTCAGCCAATCCTCCAGCCCCGCCTCTGCTGGAAGCCTGCAGCCCTTCACCTTCGCCTCAGGTCGTGCACCCACCAGCCTCGCCCGAGCGAGAGGATCCTGTGGCTCCACCTCCGGCCTCTGATCCCTTCGCTCCACCTCGGCTCATCGACCTGTCGGCTTCGCTTTGGCTCCTCCCACCTTCGGCTCCACCAGAGACCCTCGACCTTGCGGCTCCACCGGGTCCCCTCGTCCAATCGGTTCCCCCTTGGTCAGTCGTCACTCTACTTCTGCCACAGACTTGCGAGCCTTCCGCTGTGCTCCTTTCTTCCGGCTTCGCCTCAGGCACTCGCCACGGTGGCTTCGCCTAAGTCTCCAGTGCCAGCGGTGTCGCTCAGTACCATTGGCTCTCCTTCTGCGCCCACGGATCCATCGGCTTTGTGTCTGTCAGCCACAGCAACACCTTGGCCCCTCCCTCCCTCGACTCCGCCGTGGGCTGTCACTGTCCATTCGCCGCCTCCTCGTCCCGCTCCTAAACCTCCTCCTTCTCCTCTCCTCGCCACGCCGCGAGGTCGCCCCTTCCAGGAGGGGGCATTCTGTCACACTTATTCAGTTTCGTTTTCATGGACTTTTAGTTTGTTTTCATTTGTCACGTGTTCCTTTGTTTGAGCTTCCCGCCGCTCATAGGTTTCCATGGACACTAATCATCATCACCTTGCGTATTTTAGTTCCTCACGTTCACTCAGTGTTGGTCTCGTTTTGTGTTAGCGATTGTCTGTATTACCTGTTGTATGTTTATTAAACTCAGCATTTGAACTTTATTCCTGAACATCATCTGTCTGTCTGCACCTTGCTAACAATATCCCTTTACATATACATATGCATATACATGCAAATAAAGTTCCGTTCTGCGTAAATGTAATGTGTAATAAAGCAACAACAACAATAATCTGTCCTACTTCTTTAAAGTCATGGATTATTCTGAATAACTATGCAACCTCATATTCAGAATTAAAGGTTGCCAAATATAATAATTTAAGAATCGATCATTGACAATACCATGTCAACATAATCTAAAAAGCCCCTGATTCAGACCTCATTTAATCTGTTCTGGTGTGCAGTATATTGCCTATTGACATCAAAATGGATTGTTCTGTAGTGGATAGCCGATTTTTTAAAGTATGACTAATCTATAGTTATTATATAACAATAACTGCTCCCTGTCGTAGTCTGTCACCTCTGCACTAGTATGGCTGAGCCATATTCTTCCTTTCTCTCGGCCAGCCTATCTATAACTTCATCTCATGGCCTCGCTGTCTTCACCTTCCTTCTGGCCCAGCCTTGCCTCCCTCATGCCACATCAGTGGATAGATAAGGTAGATGAATATGCGCTGTTGTACGGCAAAGAGAAATCATGTTGTGATGCAATTATCATCTATTGTACCCCTGTAATTCTATCAGGTCTCTGTTTAACAATAACCTCATGTAGAATGTCTGGGGCCAGGTCTCTTCTCTCTCTCTATTGTTCTCCACTCCACTGAAAAACCCAATCCAATTGGAGGCTGCGCTATTGGATTTTTCTCTGTAGAATAAACTGGAATCATATTTTTGCAGGAAATTATCAATACATCTTTCCCAGGGAACTCGAGGAGACACACAGATAAAGCAAAGCTCGTGGAGAGGAGGACGGAGAGATGATGGAAAGGGACAGGCATGGGAATGGCTGGTGTCTGAGGAGACGGTGAGAAGAGACGCTGCAGGACAAAATACAGACAAAGAGAAGCACAATTTCTTCCCGTGAAAAAAGCGACTCCTGTGAAAGCATCTGGGAGTCACACATAATCATGGTAGCATGTTCTTCTGAGTACAAAAAGGCCTGTTTACATTTAACATTACATTTACTTTTACTGGTATTTGACATTTTATTTTATTTTAATTTCATATTCATTTATTCCAACCTGAAAATAACACTTCAAGATTTTCGTAATCGTAATAAAATTAATAATATATAAAATGCTTCTTAATCATCAATCAAAGCACATTTGAGCACAAGATTCGTGATGCTGATGGTAATAAGACTAAAGTTTCATTTCAACACAAATGATTAAATGTTCGTTCCGTTAGAAAAATGCAAAACTGAAGCATTCTCGCCAGTGGTCCCCACTGTAGCGTTGTGTGTCCTCACCTGTTCTGAAGCGAGTGTGTGTCTCCTCCGGACGCTCCAGACAGACCCGGAGTCATCCATCCATCCCGCCATGTTTCCCTCTCCCCTCTCCCCACTCTCTCACTTTTCATAATTATTAAATTACGCTCTGCGGCTCCCATTAAAAGGGGGACATTTTCTTCTTAACCACCTGCTCTTCCCCCACCACCATGCGTTTTACACCATCAATCTCTCAGCGTTACCGGACCCCTAAAAGCTTTCTGAATCCTCTATAATGGGGAGGCAATGTGGGGTCAGTATCAGAGGGGAAGGGGGATGCTGGTCATTTTGTGTTGTGATGCCTCAGCACTAGTGGTCTTGTGGTGGTGGTGGTGGGGGGGCATGTTGCTCATTCTATCAGTGAGAGGCATTGTTTGGGATTGCTGGTAACACCAGGTCACTAACTGTGACCCCACAAAAGACAAAGGAAGGGGTGCAGTAAGAACACACAAACCCACCCAGTGGGCTGGTCAGTCTTCTGCCCTGACGGGTTGTGTGCCTTGGGGCACAATGGGGCAAGACATTGACCCCAGTCAGACCAGCCAAACAAGGCTAGAATTAAAACATGATCTGTCAGGAATCTATCTATCTATCTATCTATCTATCTATCTATCTATCTATCTATCTATCTATCTATCTATCTATCTATCTATCTATCTATCTATCTATCTATCATCTATCTATCTATCTATCTATCTATCTATCTATCTATCTATCTATCTATCTATCTATCTATCTATCTATCT
Organism: Romanogobio albipinnatus; assembly: GCA_023566225.1. Lineage (NCBI taxonomy): Eukaryota > Metazoa > Chordata > Actinopteri > Cypriniformes > Gobionidae > Romanogobio > Romanogobio albipinnatus. The sequence goes on along the minus strand of CM042246.1, from coordinate 57,879,981 downwards.
ATCTATCTATTGACACTATATTACCTGAGTTCAGGTGTTCACCCCTTCATGGCCACAGGTGTGTAACTTCAGCTCTAGTCCTGCAGACGTTTCTACACACATCAGTGAGAGAATGGGCCGCTCTCAGGAGCTCAGAGAACTCAAGCTCTAGTCCTGCAGACGCTTCTACACACATCAGTGAGAGAATGGACCGCTCTCAGGAGCTCAGAGAACTCAAGCTCTAGTCCTGCAGACGCTTCTACACACATCAGTGAGAGAATGGACCGCTCTCAGGAGCTCAGAGAACTCAAGCTCTAGTCCTGCAGACGCTTCTACACACATCAGTGAGAGAATGGACCGCTCTCAGGAGCTCAGAGAACTCAAGCTCTAGACCTGCAGACGCTTCTACACACATCAGTGAGAGAATGGGCCGCTCTCAGGAGCTCAGAGAACTCAAGCTCTAGACCTGCAGACGCTTCTACACACATCAGTGAGAGAATGGGCCGCTCTCAGGAGCTCAGAGAACTCAAGCTCTAGACCTGCAGACGCTTCTACACACATCAGTGAGAGAATGGGCCGCTCTCAGGAGCTCAGAGAACTCAAGCGCTAGACCTGCAGACGCTTCTACACACATCAGTGAGAGAATGGGCCGCTCTCAGGAGCTCAGAGAACTCAAGCTCTAGGCCTGCAGACGCTTCTACACACATCAGTGAGAGAATGGGCCGCTCTCATGAGCTCAGAGAACTCAAGCTCTAGTCCTGCAGACGCTTCTACACACATCAGTGAGAGAATGGGCCGCTCTCAGGAGCTCAGAGAACTCAAGCTCTAGTCCTGCAGACGCTTCTACACACATCAGTGAGAGAATGGGCCGCTCTCAGGAGCTCAGAGAACTCAAGCTCTAGGCCTGCAGACGCTTCTACACACATCAGTGAGAGAATGGGCCGCTCTCAGGAGCTCAGAGAACTCAAGCTCTAGTCCTGCAGACGCTTCTACACACATCAGTGAGAGAATGGGCCGCTCTCAGGAGCTCAGAGAACTCAAGCTCTAGGCCTGCAGACGCTTCTACACACATCAGTGAGAGAATGGGCCGCTCTCAGGAGCTCAGAGAACTCAAGCTCTAGACCTGCAGACGCTTCTACACACATCAGTGAGAGAATGGGCCGCTCTCAGGAGCTCAGAGAACTCAAGCTCTAGGCCTGCGGACGCTTCTACACACATCAGTGAGAGAATGGGCCGCTCTCAGGAGCTCAGAGAACTCAAGCTCTAGTCCTGCGGACGCTTCTACACACATCAGTGAGAGAATGGGCCGCTCTCAGGAGCTCAGAGAACTCAAGCTCTAGGCCTGCGGACGCTTCTACACACATCAGTGAGAGAATGGACCGCTCTCAGGAGCTCAGAGAACTCAAGCTCTAGTCCTGCGGACGCTTCTACACACATCAGTGAGAGAATGGGCCGCTCTCAGGAGCTCAGAGAACTCAAGCTCTAGGCCTGCAGACGCTTCTACACACATCAGTGAGAGAATGGGCCGCTCTCAGGAGCTCAGAGAACTCAAGCTCTAGACCTGCAGACGCTTCTACACACATCAGTGAGAGAATGGGCCGCTCTCAGGAGCTCAGAGAACTCAAGCTCTAGTCCTGCAGACGCTTCTACACACATCAGTGAGAGAATGGGCCGCTCTCAGGAGCTCAGAGAACTCAAGCTCTAGTCCTGCAGACGCTTCTACACACATCAGTGAGAGAATGGGCCGCTCTCAGGAGCTCAGAGAACTCAAGCTCTAGTCCTGCAGACGCTTCTACACACATCAGTGAGAGAATGGGCCGCTCTCAGGAGCTCAGAGAACTCAAGCTCTAGTCCTGCAGACGCTTCTACACACATCAGTGAGAGAATGGGCCGCTCTCAGGAGCTCAGAGAACTCAAGCTCTAGACCTGCAGACGCTTCTACACACATCAGTGAGAGAATGGGCCGCTCTCAGGAGCTCAGAGAACTCAAGCTCTAGTCCTGCAGACGCTTCTACACACATCAGTGAGAGAATGGGCCGCTCTCAGGAGCTCAGAGAACTCAAGCTCTAGTCCTGCAGACGCTTCTACACACATCAGTGAGAGAATGGGCCGCTCTCAGGAGCTCAGAGAACTCAAGCGTGGGGCCGTGATCGCTGGACACCTGTGCAATAAGTCCATTCGGGACATTTCCTCACTACTAAATATTCCACGCTCAACTGTTAGTGGGATTAGAACAAAGTGGAAGCCATTGGGAACAACAGCAACTCAGCCACAGAGCGGGGTCAGCGCATGCTGAGGGTCACAGAAGTGGCCAACTTTCTGCAGAGTCAAGAGCTCCAGACCTCCAAACTTCTGTGGCCTTCAGATGAGCTCAAGAACAGTGTGTAGAGCTTCATGGAATGGGTTTCCATGGCCGAGCAGCTCATCCAAGCCTTACATCACCAAGAGCAAACTATTAATGCTTTAGACAATTTCATGCTCCCAACTTTGTGGGATCAGTTTGGGGACGGCCCCTTCCTGTCCCAGCATGACTGCGCTCCAGTGCTCAAAGCATCGCTCCATAAAGACATCTATCTATCTATCTATCTATCTATCTATCTATCTATCTATCTATCTATCTATCTATCTATCTATCTATCTATCTATCTATCTATCTATCTATCTATCTATCTATCTATCTATCTATCTATCTATCTATCTATCTATCTATCTATCTATCTATCTATCTGTCTATCTGTCTATCTATCTGTGATTTTAATGTGAAAAACATGCATACTAATACAATTATATTACATTTCACAAATTTGTTGCCATGACAAAGTGTGTCATGTTTCAGCAGAAGAATTCTGTTCACATCAAGTGCTTTTATACAATTACACGCTTCACATTTCTCCAACAATTGTCTATTTCACTTCAGTTGTAAGAGTCTTTTTAACTTGTTTGTGAACCCAGAATATTACATTTGATAAAAAAGGCTAAATAGAATGCATATATACTGTCCATTATTATTGACGAATTTACAGTATTTCAGCTCGACCTGTCTAGTATTAGTGAACATAGGTAGCATGAATCTGTGTGTGCGCATGTGCGTAGTGAATGTGTGTGTGTGTGTGTGTGTGCTGTAATCACTGTGTCAGCACAGATGGAAGACTCTATGCAGAGAGCTGGTGCTGATCGCTCAGTTCCCAGCATGCCTCTCATTACCTAATGCTCATAAAGCCACTCATATTATTCATCTCTGACAGCCAGCCTGCTCTGCATAACCTAAACAAATCCTTCGCACTCACACACAAACACACACACACACACACTTATGCACACACATAAACTAACATGTGTTCTGGCAAACACAAAATGCAATGTGCACACACAGTTAACACCACAACTAGTTTATACAATTGTACTCACATGCACATACAATATACTTAATGTGCAGTTACAGTTTGTAAAAAAACGAGGCAGATGCACACAATCGCAAATTACCATAAGCTATATACTAAACAACGGTCACGCACACACAAAGACACACACACACACACACACCCAGACAACGCAAAATTGCACAAGCTGTATGAGAGATGAACAACCTTAATAACACCTTAAACTTTTCTCCCTTCCTCTCCCTCCTCCCCTGCTTGCCTTCACTTCCCCCTTTAACGTGCAGTAATATGATTAGTGTGCGGCTAATGGCCTCTCCTTCTGGTGCTTGGAGACATTCTGCCCAGACCTTGGAAGGCACACCAGGCCTGCTGCAAAGAGAGAGAGAGGGAGAGAGGGAGAAGCTACCCCTCCTCCCCCAGAGCAAATCTATAGGGAGAGAAGGCAGAGACAGGTGCATTTCTGCACAAATCGAGTTAGCCAAGACATGCCACATCCAATTGGGCTAAATTGATGTGAGAGTTTGTGATGTCTGCCGTGGGTACTACAGCAAAGGTCAGTGTGCCGAGACAATGACATCAATCTGCCCTGCACGTGGCTTAGAAAAACTCTCTTCTTTTCCACCCAATTCCACGGAAAGAAAAAAACTTTAATATAAAATGATGGGTAATAAAATGAGAGCTGAAGTCATTTGTTTTATTAATGGCTGCATTTTTTATTTTTTGCAAACAGGAACGAAGCCATTACTTGATTAATGACAGACGTGTCGAACGCAAAAAAAATAAAAATACAATCGGCATTTTTTGTCATTTCTGCTTTTCATAATTCATACTCTGTCATATAATCTATTAACAGACATCGGCCTTTTGTGCCTGATCAAAACCTCAGCACCCATTCAAAACATGAACTAAAGTTTCTCTGAGAGAAACAAGTCTGGCACAGGTTTCGCTTTCCATAACTCTTTCATTTTAGCCCAGGTCTGAAAATAGATATTTCTGGCTATTGCTTCCAACCCACCTATATTCAGAAAACCACTTTCTTTTATCACATTAGCGTTATTGCCACTCTCGGGCGTTGTTCTGACTCTGCAGCTCAATATCTTACCTCAGGCCTGTAGCTTCTGTTTCCAAGATATGAGTCTGGCCGGAACTCAACACCTGAAAACTGAAAGCTGTGCTTTACCCCCGAAGATCCTCCTGCATTTAAACAGGCACTCTGTGTGAATCTCTTTACTCTTGAGTCTGTGGTCTACTGGAAGCGGGAATTATCATCATACAACATCACTATATTATAATGATGTTTATATAAATACAGCTCGGGAAAAAATTAAGAGACCATTGATTTCTCAATATTAAGTGATCTCTTAATTTTTTCCAGACCTGTATCTTAGTGCTGTCAAAATTAGCATTTGTTAACGCACGCGATTCATTTGTCCAGTTTAATGAGATGCAAACATTTAACGTAATTAACTCAACATACATTTTTTTCTCTTATCCTTTGGCGTTACATTACATGATCATGCTCTTATTCATGCAAATGCTTTTAAACTATTCAGATGCGACAAGTCAAAAGAGAACGCGCTGACTGTGAATGTCCTGCCTATGACACACACACACACACACACACACACGCACACACACACACACACACACACACACGCACACACACACACACACACACACACACACACACACACACACACACACACACACACACACACACACACACACACACACACACACACACACACACACACACACACACACACACACACGACACTCAGACAGAGAGAAGAGAATGCGCTGACTGTGAATGACCTGACTATGACACACACACACACACACACACACAACGCTCAGAAAGACAGAAGAGAACGCTCTGACTGTGAATGACCTGACTATGACACACACACACACACACACACACACACACACACACACACACACACACAACGCTCAGAAAGACAGAAGAGAACACGCTGACTGTGAATGACCTGACTATGACACACACACACACACACACACACACACACACAATGCTCAGAAAGACAGAAGAGAATGCGCTGACTGTGAATGACCTGACTATGACACACACACACACACACACACACAACGCTCAGAAAGACAGAAGAGAACGCTCTGACTGTGAATGTCCTGACTATGACACACACACACACACACACACAACGCTCAGAAAGACAGAAGAGAACACGCTGACTGTGAATGTCCTGACTATGACACACACACACACACACACACACACACAACGCTCAGAAAGACAGAAGAGAACGCTCTGACTGTGAATGTCCTGACTATGACACACACACACACACACACACACACACACAACGCTCAGAAAGACAGAAGAGAACACGCTGACTGTGAATGTCCTGACTATGACACACACACACACACACACACACAACGCTCAGAAAGACAGAAGAGAACACGCTGACTGTGAATGTCCTGACTATGACACACACACACACACACACACACAACGCTCAGAAAGACAGAAGAGAACGCTCTGACTGTGAATGTCCTGACTATGACACACACACACACACACACACACACAACGCTCAGAAAGACAGAAGAGAACACGCTGACTGTGAATGTCCTGACTATGACACACACACACACACACACACACACACAACGCTCAGAAAGACAGAAGAGAACGCTCTGACTGTGAATGTCCTGACTATGACACACACACACACACACACAACGCTCAGAAAGACAGAAGAGAACGCTCTGACTGTGAATGTCCTGACTATGACACACACACACACACACACACAACGCTCAGAAAGACAGAAGAGAACGCTCTGACTGTGAATGTCCTGACTATGACACACACACACACACACAACGCTCAGAAAGACAGAAGAGAACACGCTGACTGTGAATGTCATGACTATGACACACTGTGGCAGAGGGGGTGTGGTTTAGCAAAGTCTGCACGGAGAGAGAGAGTCAGGAGAGTGACGGTGAGTAAGTAGGTCAAGTGCATAATGAGAAACACCTGTGTCTAATTGCAGTGATTGGCGCGGAGAGACGGTATATAAGCCAGATGGGAATGGGCCACTGGAGGAGAGACACTGGCTGGGAACTCGTGGTCGTGAGACGGACTGGACGGAGAAAGCTTTACAAACTATTTGAGCCTGAGTTATTGGAAGCGCGGTGTGCGCACGTTTATGTTGTATAAAGAGAGGTTGAATAAAAACCCCGAGTACCAGTCACGCTGACCCTGCCTTCTTCCTCCTTGTAACCAAACGTACCTTTACCACAGTGGTGCCGAAACCCGGGAGGAAGAAGAGTGCCGCCGCCAGGATGCAGAGCCCGCCAGGATCGCCGTTTGCGGAAATCATCACATCACTCGCGGGCCTCCACCAGGAACATCATCAGGCGCTCGTGGACATGAGAGAGGATCAGGAACGGCGGTTCCAGGTCCTCGTCCACGCCCAGCAGGAGGACCGCGAGGCGTTCCGGAGCTGGATGGGCCGGGAGGTTCGGGCCGAGCCAAAGCCATCAGCAGGCCCACCCACGCAGCTGCCTCTCACCAAGATGGGCGCACAGGACGATCCAGAGGCGTTCCTGGACCTGTTTGAGAAGACGGCTGAGGCCAGTGGGTGGGACGAGGATCATTGGCCGCTGCGCCTAATCCCTCTCCTAACGGGGGAGGCGCAAATAGCGGCCCAACAACTGCCGGTCCCGAATCTCCTGGTCTACCAAGACTTAAAGAAGGCCATCCTCCAGCGGGTCGGCCTCTCCCCTGAGCAACATCGCCAGCGGTTCTGATCGCTGGACCTGGGGGAGAGTGGCCGGCCCTTTGTACTCGCACAGCAGCTCCGGGACGCGTGCCGCAAATGGCTGATGGCTGAGGGAAGCGACACGGACAAAGTCGTCGATCTGGTGGTGCTGGAACAGTTTATAGCCCGACTGCCCACGAAGACAGCGCAGTGGGTCCAGTGCCACCGTCCGGAGTCGCTGGACTTGGCCATCCAACTGGCGGAGGATCAGCTGGTGGCGTGCCCTGGGGTCGGCGGACCCCTCCCTTCAGTCTCTCTCTCTACCCTTTCCCCTGTCTCTCACTCTCTCTCTCTCCCTCGCAGGCCGGTCCCGATGCCACGGACTCGCCGGAGCCTACCACCGGGAGTCCCACCACGATGGAGGTCTGGGGGGAATAGGGAGTCGCCGAATTCCGTTCCCGCTCCACCCCGGGAGGCGGGGCCTACCCATCCGGGACACACTTTTAACCCCATTCCTTCCTTCTCTCCGCGTCAATCCCTTGACCCGCTTCCTGCCCATAGAGCGGCGGGGAGGCCCGGGCCGGCCTGTTGGCGTTGCGGGGATCCGGGCCACTTCATCGATAGGTGCCCGGTCATGGAGGTGGGGACGCTGGTCCGGGTCCCGGACGCCCCGCAGGTTGCCCTCGATCAGGCTGGGTTGTACCAAATACCTGTGAGTATTGAGGGGGGTACTTATCACGCTTTGGTGGATTCCGGTTGTAACCAGACCTCCATCCACCAAAGCTTGATGCAACCGGGGGCATTGGATAGTGGCCGCATGGTTACGGTAAGGTGCGTGCACGGGGATGTTTTGAAATATCCACTAATGACAGTCACTATTCAGTTTCGGGGTCAAAAGCATAAAGTGGAGGTGGCGGTTAGTTCGCACCTCCGGCATCCGCTAATTTTAGGGACGAATTGGCCGGGGTTTAGGTTATTATTGGGAACGTTATGTGCGGATGTCTCCTGGGAGGACAGAGAGCACGGAAGGGGTGCGGCGGTGCAGGTGGGCGAGGCTGAGCCGGGACCTCTGGGAGTGGCTGCAGGGGAAAGGAGCGCTGTTGAAAGACTAAACCTTTCGGAGCGCGATGATTTTCCCCTGGAGCAATCCCAGGATGAATCGCTAAAAAATGCATTTGATCAGGTCCAGTCCATCGACGGTCAGCCTGTCCACCCTGCACGGCCGCTCTCATATCCGTATTTTGCTATTTTAAAAGATAAGTTGTATCGAGTGACCCAGGACGCTCAGACAAAGCAGGATACAACTCAGTTGTTAGTACCCAAAAACCGCCGGGAAATGCTTTTCCAGGCGGCTCATTGTAATCCGATGGCTGGGCATTTGGGAATGACCTCCACATTAAATCGTTTAATGGCCCGATTTTTCTGGCCGGGCATTCACGAGAATGTACGCAGATGGTGTGCTACATGTCGGGAATGTCAGTTGGTAAATCCGCCGGCCGCCCCAAAAGCGCCATTGCGCCCCCTTCCTCTCATGCAGGTCCCCTTCGAGAGAATTGGTATGGACCTCATCGGGCCATTAGAACGATCTGCACGAGGACATCGATTTGCATTAGTCCTGGTGGATTATGCAACTCGATATCCTGAGGCAGTAGCGCTCCGCACCATTTCAGCGAAGAGTGTGGCGGACGCACTGTTTAGCCTAATCTCCCGAGTGGGAATCCCGAAAGAGATTCTCACTGATCAAGGCACGGCGTTTATGTCACGTACGTTACGCGAGCTTTACGAATTATTGGGCATTAAATCGATTCGCACCAGTGTCTATCACCCACAAACAGACGGCTTGGTGGAACGATTTAATCGCACGTTAAAAACAATGATTCGTAAGTTCGTCCAGGATGACGCCAAAAATTGGGACAAATGGCTAGAACCCCTGCTATTCGCGGTACGTGAGGTCCCGCAAGCCTCCACAGGGTTTTCCCCCTTCGAGCTTCTGTATGGGCGTCAACCACGGGGGGTGCTTGACGTCATGCGAGAGGCTTGGGAGGAGGGACCCTCCGAAAGTAAAAACGAAATTCAGTATGTGTTGGACCTGAGAGCAAAACTCCACACTTTGGGGCGGCTCTCGAGGGAGAATTTGCTACAGGCCCAAGACAGACAGTGCCGCTTATATGACAGGGGAACTAGGATACGAGAATTTACACCGGGAGAGAAGGTACTTGTATTGTTGCCCACGTCTAGCTCTAAATTACTCGCCAAGTGGCAAGGACCATTTGAGGTCACACGACGAGTTGGGGATCTCGATTATGAGGTGGTTAGAACGGACAGGAACGGGGCACGTCAAATTTACCACCTTAATCTCCTGAAAAAGTGGAGGGAGGCGGAGTCAGTGATGCTAGCGACGGTGGTGAGTGGAGAGGAGGATCTCGGGCCAGAAGTGAGTACCAAAGTGCAATCCCTTGCTCTGGCCCCAGGGGGAGATCACCTCTCACCCTCGCAGCTCACTGACGTAGCCCAGTTGCAAGCAGAATTTGCAGACGTGTTCTCGCCCCTGCCCGGTCGAACAAACCTCATTCATCACCATATTGAGACAGAGCCGGGTGTTGTGGTGCGCAGCCGGCCGTATCGCTTGCCTGAGCATAAAAAGAAAATAGTTCAGGGAGAATTAGAGGCAATGCTGGACATGGGCGTAATAGAAGAGTCCCATAGCGATTGGGCGAGCCCGATAGTTTTAGTTCCTAAAACGGACGGCTCGATCCGTTTCTGTGTGGACTACCGCAAGGTGAACGCTGTGTCAAAATTTGACGCATATCCAATGCCTCGGGTTGACGAGCTGCTTGATCGACTAGGTACGGCTCGCTTTTATTCGACATTGGATTTAACAAAAGGGTATTGGCAGATCCCTCTGACACCATTATCCAAGGAAAAGACCGCTTTCACAACGCCGTTTGGATTACACCAATTTGTTACGCTTCCTTTCGGGTTGTTCGGGGCACCAGCCACCTTTCAGCGTCTCATGGACCGAATTCTGAGACCGCATGCTGCATATGCCGCGGCGTATTTAGATGACATCGTCATCTATAGTAATGACTGGCAGCGGCATATGCAGCACTTGCGAGCGGTACTGGGATCGCTGAGAGGGGCGGGGCTGACGGCCAACCCGAAAAAGTGTGCAGTTGGGCGAGTGGAAGTCAGGTATCTGGGCTTCCACTTGGGCCATGGACAGGTGCGTCCCCAAATTGATAAGACGGCAGCAGTTGCAACCTGTCCGAGACCCAAGACCAAAAAGGAGGTGAGGCAGTTCCTGGGGCTAGCAGGATATTATAGAAGGTTTGTACCTAATTATTCGGACCTTACTAGCCCGCTGACTGACCTCACTAAAAAAGAAGCACCAGATACCGTCCAGTGGACGGAGCCGTGCCAGCGGGCTTTTTCCCAGGTGAAGGCTGCTTTATGTGGTGGACCGTTATTGCATTCTCCTGATTTTTCTCTTCCGTTTTTGTTGCAGACTGATGCGTCGGACAGGGGGTTGGGCGCAGTCCTGTCCCAGGAGGTGGGGGGTGAGGAGCGGCCGGTGCTGTACGTTAGTCGTAAGCTCTCTAAGAGAGAGACTAAGTACAGCACCATAGAAAAGGAGTGTTTGGCCATTAGGTGGGCCGTCCTCACCCTCAGATATTACCTCCTGGGAAGGGAGTTCACCCTCTGTTCGGACCACGCGCCCCTGCAGTGGCTCCACCGTATGAAGGATACCAACGCGCGGATCAACCGTTGGTATCTAGCTTTACAGCCTTTTAAGTTCAAGGTGGTCCACAGGCCGGGGGCACAGATGGTGGTAGCTGACTTCCTCTCCAGAAATGGGGGGGGAGGGGCTGCAGGCCGGATGGGGCCTCGGCCTGAGTCGAACGGTGGGGGTATGTGGCAGAGGGGGTGTGGTTTAGCAAAGTCTGCACGGAGAGAGAGAGTCAGGAGAGTGACGGTGAGTAAGTAGGTCAAGTGCATAATGAGAAACACCTGTGTCTAATTGCAGTGATTGGCGCGGAGAGACGGTATATAAGCCAGATGGGAATGGGCCACTGGAGGAGAGACACTGGCTGGGAACTCGTGGTCGTGAGACGGACTGGACGGAGAAAGCTTTACAAACTATTTGAGCCTGAGTTATTGGAAGCGCGGTGTGCGCACGTTTATGTTGTATAAAGAGAGGTTGAATAAAAACCCCGAGTACCAGTCACGCTGACCCTGCCTTCTTCCTCCTTGTAACCAAACGTACCTTTACCACACACACACACACACAAACACACACACACACACACACACACACACACACACAATGCTCAGAAAGACAGAAGAGAATGCGCTGACTGTGAATGACCTGACTATGACACACACACACACACACACACACACAACGCTCAGAAAGACAGAAGAGAACGCTCTGACTGTGAATGACCTGACTATGACACACACACACACACACACACACACACACACAACGCTCAGAAAGACAGAAGAGAACACGCTGACTGTGAATGACCTGACTATGACACACACACACACACACACACACACAATGCTCAGAAAGACAGAAGAGAATGCGCTGACTGTGAATGACCTGACTATGACACACACACACACACACACACACACACAACGCTCAGAAAGACAGAAGAGAACGCTCTGACTGTGAATGTCCTGACTATGACACACACACACACACACACACACAACGCTCAGAAAGACAGAAGAGAACGCTCTGACTGTGAATGTCCTGACTATGACACACACACACACACACACACACACACACACACAACGCTCAGATAGACAGAAGAGAACGCTCTGACTATGAATGTCCTGACTATGACACACACACACACACACACACACACACACACAACGCTCAGAAAGACAGAAGAGAACGCTCTGACTGTGAATGTCCTGACTATGACACACACACACACAACGCTCAGAAAGACAGAAGAGAACGCTCTGACTATGAATGTCCTGACTATGACACACACACACACACACACACACACACACACAACGCTCAGAAAGACAGAAGAGAACGCTCTGACTGTGAATGTCCTGACTATGACACACACACACACACACACACACACACACACACACAACGCTCAGAAAGACAGAAGAGAACGCTCTGACTGTGAATGTCCTGACTATGACACACACACACACACACACATACACACAACGCTCAGAAAGACAGAAGAGAACACGCTGACTGTGAATGTCCTGACTATGACACACACACACACACACACACACACACAACGCTCAGAAAGACAGAAGAGAACACGCTGACTGTGAATGTCCTGACTATGACACACACACACACACACACACACACACACACACACACATACACACAACGCTCAGAAAGACAGAAGAGAACACGCTGACTGTGAATGACCTGACTATGACACACACACACACACACACACAACGCTCAGAAAGACAGAAGAGAACACGCTGACTGTGAATGTCCTGACTATGACACACACACACACACACACACACACACACAACGCTCAGAAAGACAGAAGAGAAAACTCTGACTGTGAATGTCCTGACTATGACACACACACACACACACACACACACAACGCTCAGAAAGATAGAAGAGAACACGCTGACTGTGAATGTCCTGACTATGACACACACACACACACACAACGTTCAGAAAGACAGAAGAGAACACGCTGACTGTGAATGTCCTGACTATGACACACACACACACACAACGCTCAGAAAGATAGAAGAGAACACGCTGACTGTGAATGTCCTGACTATGACACACACACACACACACACACACACAACGCTCAGAAAGACAGAAGAGAACGCGCTGACTGTGAATGTCCTGACTATGACACACACA